>JAQFYM010000418.1:0-70280 GCA_034694785.1 Agrenia bidenticulata
TATTGAATTTTTCAAATTTTTCAAATCTTTCAAATCTTTCAAATTTTTCAAATTTTTCAAATATTTCATTTTTCATGAAAAATATTAATTTTTTTGAAAAGATGCCAACCCTGAAAAAAATACACTTTTCTAATCATCTCTGATCATGATACAAATCCACCCAGCATTCTAAGGGCCATTCATAAAACCATCCAAACGCTTTCAACAGCCCATTGTCTCCCCCCATTCATAAAACCAAGTACCTTACCAAAGGCCCTTAATTTTCGCCAATTTTACCCCAAACGCTGTCAATAGCCCATTGTGTCCTACCTGTCAACCTCATCTCTTAAAGATCGATTCTCAGAAAGCCAAAGAGCCGCTGTTTTCTTTAACTCTTCCAAATCCAAATCTCTTAATCAGCCGAACTTTACAAACAAGCATCCCCCACGGGCAGTCCAAACTCTAAAAAAACGCCAAGTCAATTCGAGACTCTCTCGACTTGGATGCAGAAAACTAAAAAAAATCTCTTCCTGGTTCGATATACTGGTAAAAAAAGCCAAGTCACACACAAACCCTCTTACCTCCTAACCAAGTGTAACAGTTTGAGTCCAACCCTTTGATAAGAGATTATGGATGAGGAACCCTGACGGGTGTACAGGACTAGAGAGAGACTCTCCTCCCAAGTTCTAAGAGGCTATTATAGAGCCGAGAGTGCAACAATGAAAGATTTCCCTTTTCTTCCCAACAATTAAGTGAGTCAGTCACTAAGTCGCTCATCCGTTGGGTTCATTGCCTCTGCTCAGTACTAAAAAGCCTAGCTACGTACCTTTCTCATTCCTTATTAGATAGTACGAGCCTCTCTCTATATCCTTGTTATGTAAGGCAGTGTGTTTTTAAAAATCAAATAGCCATTAAAAAAGTCCACTGCCCTTTCCCATCTCTCTTCTATTGTGTGTGAACTACTACTGCTATGATGGAGCTATTATCACATCGTGCATTTTATCCCACCACCGACATATCCCAAAGCCAAGGAACTCCCTGGGAGCCCAGAAACTTTCATTTTTCTAATGGGATTTCCCTTTCGTTTTTTTTCTATCTAGATGCTATAGATTCAGATATGCTAGCTTGTTATTCGTATTGGTGGTGGTGGTGGTGGTTTGGGTAACAATGCTTTAATTAATAGATGATGGGAAGTAAGCAAAAGGTGACTGACACCTTCTTGTTGTTCGTATATTGGTAATCATTTATCCTCTTACTTTATTATGATGTACGTGTGGTACATGTGTGTTTCTGTAGGGGATCGTTTTTTAGCTCTTTGATACACCAAAAGGTCAATTCCAAGTTGCCCAAGTGTAGAAAATGATAGGAAAATTTAAATGACAATGGCATGGGCATGTTTTATTTATTTATGTGTCTAATCACGCAGTTAACGTTCCTTATAAGCTCAGCCCTCGTGGGTCTCTCTTTTGTTGTTATGATACTACAGATTTTAATCAAGAATAATCATATAATTTAATTAGCTATTTTAATTGTTTTAGCTCTATAGGATTAAGGGTGGGTTAAACAAATTGCTTGTCAGCACATCACAACTGACTTTGAAAAGATGACTGCAAGACCAGACTGTCTCCATAAGGATCCTTAGGAAATTTCTTTGACCCGAGAGGGTCAGTCAAAACTGAAACTCTAAAAAGCTTTTGGGAGTTACTAGTTAGTACTTATTATATTTACTAGTAAAGCCGTGTGGACTGATTGCTCCCTTTGTTTCTTTGCATTAATCACCTCGTGATTGTCACAGAGAGTTAATTGGTATTTTCTCCCAGAATTTTGCCGGTGGTGGTGATGACTAGTATATTTCTGAAGGGGATTTCCGATGGAGAGACCGGAGGTATGAGTTATTAGAAGGCTACGTCAGCGTGAATAGTTCGTTGAGATTGAAGGTGTGTGGTAACCTTATGAAGGCTTGTGTGTATCTACTCTCTCAGAGGTTGTCGGCATTCAAATTTCAATGCACCTCAAGTCCATTCACCTTAGGTTACCGGAAGTAATTTTTAAATTGAATGTTGATGTGTGTCTCAGACTGAATGTTACAAATTTTGTAGGCTAACCGATCCATATCTGAAGGAATAAAAATTTCTCTACGTTTGGATGTACTACACAGGCTTTCATAGGATTTGAGAATACATTCTCTTTGGAGTGTTTGTGTGTAATTGGGATTCGGACAATTTATGATTCATTTTGGGGACTTATGGCCGGATTAATAAGACTGAGATAAGGTAATACAAAACCCTGTAAATTATCGCTAAGAAGTTTAATTTGAGATTTAAACGAATGAGAATTTTTTTAAGAACCTGTTGTCTAAAAAAATATATGCTTTAAACGAACTGAATCGATCTGAAAAATTTTACCACACGGAAATCACGAGTTGACATTTAAAAAAATTAATCTTTTGAAATCGAAACGAGATCGAACTAAAACATCCACGATCCCAAAGATCCACGATCCCTAAAGTATTTCTAAGAAACATTCTAATTTTAATTTGTTAATAAATGATCTAAAAATGCAATCTCAGATTTATTACGAGTCTAAAATGAAATAAACAGCTTCAATATCAATATCATAAAAGCAAAGCTGTTGTAGAAGATTTTTCAAAGGAGATTCGCTAATTGTACGATTTCTCTTTCCTTTGAATAATAAAAAAAATATATCCTACTCTTTGTAATCTTACTCTACACAATAAAAAAATCCCCCACCACCACCAACTCTCCAAGTGCACTAAAGATTTCTCTATTGTCATAAAAGAGCATCTTATTAAATAACTCTCCGCCGCTTTCCTCTTATATCATCATAAACTACACAACGATAATCAAAACATTATGAGCTTTTGTAATTATGACGGCACTCTTACGAATCCTTTTTGCAAAAAAACATCCCAAACCACATCATTCAAATAAATAAATATCTCTTTTGTTTTATAATCATAGTCACAATCACCAAAACCGGCTTGGCCAACTGACCAATCGTCCCTTGCCAATTTTATACTCAAACTAAAATGCAACTGTTATCAAACCCATTGAAGCAGCTCTTGTCTCTTATCCCTCAATCTACAATTCATGAATCAACCTTTAGAAGAATTTTATTTCTTATTACTTTAAATAAATGCCGGACATGGTTTTTATTCACATTTCTTGACGTAGTTTCCCTTTCATCTAATGTTATCATTCCTATTTGCTATTACGTGAGCAGTAATAAAATTCGCAAAAAAATCAACTTGTTCTCCGTATCATCAAGCCCTGAACTTTTTTCTTATACTAACACTAAAACACAAAAACATCAAATCCCTTTCCTATTTTTCAAACCTTTTACAAAGAGACAATGACCGGTGGTGGTCATCCACCCACTCCACTAACATCCACTGACACTCGTTACCCACAGACACACATAAACTTAAACATTACATGAGAAAAGCTGCAGATAAAAAAAATACAAACTCTCTCATGTTACTCAGATCCTCTAGAACCTACAACAACTACAACCTACCCACCAGAACCTTGCCAACAATAGCAAAAGCCACTCTTGATAGTCTTGATAAAGCCCTTAAAAAGTACTCGTGCACACGGTAGGCCATTACCATTGTTGTTCATTAAAAACAATGCAAAACACTTCCTGAACAAACTCCTCTGGGATGGAAAGGAGCTATGTACAAAGTACAGAGAGTTCTCTGACTTTTGACATTGCCTTCATATTTTAAACGATATTAAAATTCCTGCTCTTATTATCTTTGGTGTGAGTAGAGGTGGCTTATGCAATTACAGATACCAATCACAACAAGAGGTGACTGACTCCTTAGACAAAAGGAATACATTAGGAGAGTGCAGGAAGGCCGCCGCAGTCGTCTCGTATCTTGCACAGGGGGTACTGAACTCTGGAGATATACTTGATTTTGAAATCATTAAATTCAATTCAATTAAACGGCTTCTTATCAACGACGTGGGGCCATTATGGGATGTAGAGACAGGAAATTGATTCATTTATAGGATCCGCTTCAAAGGAGCTCATAAGCTTACAGAAAATTATCTACCTATGGATCAATAATCAAGATCCAAGACAAATTACTAAAGAATCCACATATCCCCTAAAATCTACAAGGGTGAACGACCCAGTGGGCTTATCAAGTGTGTGTGAAGGGGCTTCTGGAGAAATATGGAAATTTATTTGAACTTGACAACTCAATTTTTTTC
Organism: Agrenia bidenticulata; assembly: GCA_034694785.1. Classification (NCBI taxonomy): domain Eukaryota; kingdom Metazoa; phylum Arthropoda; class Collembola; order Entomobryomorpha; family Isotomidae; genus Agrenia; species Agrenia bidenticulata. Next base: position 4,218 of record JAQFYM010000418.1, read on the forward strand.
TTTCAAATCTATTCTCAAATGTACTGCACATTATGCCTTCAATGCCTAAACCACTAGATAAGCTCAGAGATAAGAGATCTTTAAAAGCCCAGATTGCTGTTTTCACCCCCTTTGTCACAGCTTTCGAAACTTACGAGAGAGCGTCATAATAGCAACAGCTGCACCTGGGCCCCAAAAAATGTCAAAGAGTCAAAAGGTTACATGACGATTCATCGGTACATTCAACCTGTGCTTTTATAAATCCTAGTCCATCATGCGCATTTTAAGTGCAGAAATTCCTCTGGGGAAAAAAATTTAATCGGGGAGACTCCATCCTGGAATGATATGAGATGCCGATTTCTGAGTCAATCTCTGGGAAATCTGGATCAGAATCTGAGACGTCATTCAGAGATGGATTTCCTCGACATATGTACATACCAAAAGTGTATATAGCAAGTATAGCAAGACCCTTGGATATTTTTGTATATAAAATTTAGTCCCAAATCCGCATAAGCCTTAAAGAGATGAAGGGATGAGATTCGAAGAAACTTAGAGGATCAAGACGTATCAAGACATGTGAAGAAATGTTTTTTTAAATGTATGCAAAACTTGACAAGGGTTCAAGAAACGTCCTTCTTTACACGGAATAAATTTATAGAGACTTTTAAATAAATAAAATACATCTTTACACAATTTCCCCCTCTGGTCATTGACTCTTTGTCTTTTACTTTACATTTATTTATGTTTGAAAATACATTTAATTTATCGTGATACTAAATAGCATTGAGGGTTGGATCTTGACTCTTGTAAAGTTTTTAGTAGTAGTATGGAATCGTGCATGGGAATTTGATTAGAAGGATTTGGAACTCAAAATTCTTACTTCCTGACTTGTTACTTTCTTGTGATAGCAATCTGGCCCTAGAGATAGTCATGCACACTTTATGTATAATATAATTTCATGTTATCTTAATTGCCAATTGGGTTGGGTCAAGACGCATGGATCTAAAATAAAAAGGTAACAGGAGGTGAATGCTCTCAACTTGTGTAGCTTGTATATTCATGACATAACTACGCAGCAATAAACCCAAAAGCCATGCACAATAAATAGTTACAGCCGTTACAGGAAAGGAAAATTAGTTATTTAAAATCATTTTGGACAATTTTTTTCCCCAATAAGGAAGAAAGATTCTATTTTATTTGCTATAAGGAATACATTTGATTTCCTCGATTAGATTCATGGATCATTTTATTAAATAAAAAAATGCAACTTCCGGAATAGTCTTTGACTAAGATAAACCCTAGATAACAGTTCCAAGGTATTCCGGGCCCGTTCCATCAAATACAAATGCAAAAAAACCGATTGAACCAGGTCAGATTTCCGTACAAAATTGCATATCTCAAATCCACTCTGTGTCCACAGGATATGGCTCACATAGACGTTTTTAAAATAAAGTACACACTACCCAACCGTGTACACTGCAAATATTAAACATCTCGTGATGAGCATGTGTTATCAGAAATACAGTATTCCCAGCGCATCATGTCTGTGGGCTCTATTATACAAACTTGTTATGATTATCAAAGCTTAAACAGTCGGTAGTAAGTAGACTTGTATATAAAATTCTCAGAAATGTATAAATCCATCATCTTATCATAAATATTCTCACTGGTCTCTACAATCAACCTACTTATTTGATCCTGAGCAACCTGAACGATATTGAGTCTCGTACCTCCTGATTTTTTTTAACTCATCATCGTCCGAAAGTTAACATGTTAGCTACAGTCTGAGTTTTTTTTCTAGGAATGACTTGTCTTAAATTTTAGAAACTGTCCATTTACCAGGGGTATCATCCATTGATCTGTGGAAAATTAAAACATCTACAACTAATGTATATGATGTGACACTGAGATTAAAACTATAACGGTTTTCATCATTCGCAAATTTACTCACATGTCTCTATTGTCATAATGTCAACTTATCGTGCCATGCAGGTCCCAGTGGCAACTTCTGCTGGCTCAACTACATCTAAACCGGAGGCTAACGGAACATTTGTATATCGTACGGAAATACTTATTCAAATACAATAGGCCCTAACCAACGGACTAGATAAAAATGACGGCACATAAAATGAATCGATTATCTCCAGAGAGGATAACAGAGAGCTATTAACTATTTTAAAAACACAGCTGAAATAAACGGTTCTTTTCGACTCTTTTCGAATAGTCATTAATCGAGTTCATAGCTGTGTTCTTTAAAAACTAGAATGTTCCTAGGACCGTTTTTCTATGCTCAATACATCCGTAATATAAAACTCAGTATTAGTTGCTAAAAATAAAGAAAATGCTAATAACCTGGCTTTCACACTTTTTAGGGTATTTTTTAAGGCATACCATAATGATCATTATTTTTCATGAATCTCAATAAAAAAAAATTGCATTCAATGCACAAAGTACCACTAAAGCTATTACAAATGGAATAAATACCACCTTGGAAATCAAAACAGATCTCCCTAATTGTTTTAATAAAAATTCACGGTTAATCCTTTTCAATTCTCATTTTCAATACCACACTCAAAACCCTGTCTCTCTGTCTACAACTTTAAAAAGTGGACAAGCCTATCATAAATATGTAATACATACATATCATAAGTATCAAGTACTCGTATTAGCATGTACCGTGTGTAAGTACAAGGTAGAGGATTTAGCATTTCATACAACTCGGAACAACTGCAAATACAAAACTTTCCCTTGTTTGCTGAACACCCTTATTAGGAGTCAATTATGAATATCCACCTCTTGAAAAGTAAAATCTCCGCTAAAAGTGAAACCCTATTTTTTTACACTGCCAACTTGAGAGAGTGTCTAAAAATAAACATAAGTGACATCATCCTCAACATCACGACCACCACTACCGCTAAGCAATCTACCAATCAATCAGAAAATCTCTTTGAACCACCTCCTACATAATAAACCGTTCAAACGGATATATCTAACCAGCGCAGATTGCATGTCAATTCAATTTTTAATTCTCAATTGAGTTTCGAATATGAAGGGCCCATCCTATTGAGCCAATCTTCGAGCTTGGCTTCTAAACCGGTGTATGAGAAAATATTTTAGAAAATGACATGCTGGCCGGACGCCGGACGGACAGAAAGACACACGATCTTTAACCTAAAGTAGATGCTATACTCAATGCCCATTAACTCTTCAAGTAAGACTTCAAGATTACCCAGACCACTGAGATTTTTTATTATCGATAAGGACATTGCACGATCAAAGTTGGGTTAGCAGGTGGTTACGTTTTTTTATAAACATGTCGGAGAGATTGATAAGCATGTAAAATGGTGACGTAGAGTTAGGCAAGAATCTGCATAAAAGATTCTGGTAACCAGGCCAGTGCGGAATTTAATTCCTTGGGTTTAAAAAACAAAACCTTGTGAGAGGAAATTTGCAAACCAGAACCCAAAATTGAGCTGCAGATTTTTTTAAAGCCAAAATACACGAGAAGGAATATAAAAAATCTCTTTTCAAAAGAAATGGAACACGTAAATACGTAAATATTGAACAGCTCACAGGTTTACAACCCTCACCGATTATCAATCATAAAATTCAGAAATATAAATATCCAAATCCAATCCGTTCTCTACAAGCCATACGAAATGTCAAACAAAGCCGTTGAGAAAGGCTCAGTTATTGGTTCCTATCAGACATAAATATATAATCACATCATCATCATCATCATCATCATCATCCCGTGGAAAGACATTCAACATTCAACGCGTATTATAAAATAAAATAGATATCTGTATAAAAAAAGTATAAAAAATTCGCAACCCTTCCAGTCTTCATTTCCATCCAATCCAACGAATCCATTTATATTTATTCAATATCGCATGAATCCAAATCCAGGTCAACACATTCAAAGTCAACAATGGAAGTGCAATGAACTCCCTCAATGAACACTTTTTTTTAGGATTTCATACATGAGCTATAAAAGTATAACACAATGCCACCACCATACCTCTCCAATACAATACACTCTAATGTGATTGTGCTGGGCAAAAATACAATCCCAAGGTACTTGCTAGCATGCATTCACAATAGCGAAAAGGGATAAGTGACAGCTTCACACTGACCCAACACGGACCAAGTACCCACTTTGCTGGCATGAGAGACTGAATCCTGCCCTTCCAAAGTCAAGACGCCTCTCCAGCATTATTCCAGTCAGGTAGGATTCATATGATTTCTAAGCTGTCCTGACCTCGGTAATTTCCAATGATTTCAAAGAATAAATTCCGAGATTATATTCTCCAAGCAGAGAGGAGTGTAAACCCTCGATCGCGTAGGGTAAAAAAAAAGGAGAATGGCAAGCCAGCCAGGATGGATTTCGCAACTTGTACTTTCACGTCGTCGTTCGTTGCCGTCGTCCCAAGATAAAAGGGGGATAAGGCCTTGCTTGATATAGCTCTAGCTTTATGGTGATGATGGTGGCATAAGCCAGGCGAATATATACAAGAGTATAATAGTTAGCTAACTACATTTGAGTTAAATGCCCATGCATACATAAAATGGCCTGTCCCTCGGGTCTAATCTCGCCTTCCCTTGAGGAGGGCAAAAGTGGTAAAAGTGAAGGAGAGGTAACTGAACTCTGAGCCAAAAGTGGGTCACAATTCGATACATACAACTTTGTAGATTATGCAGGCAGGCGTGGATTGTATGGAGACTCTGGCTTCCAACTACCAGCCCAATGTTATCCCCATTCTCAGTCGCATACACAAACTGTTAGTTAGTTAATGCCAATGCATAATCGAGACTTTGCCATTTACAGCTCTAGACTCAAAATTGCATGTTCATGTCGTATTTTTGGACTCGTACACATTTCTACATACATTCATCACCACCACCGTCATCATCAATGCTAAGCAATCCTAAGCAATACTCATACAAGTACTACACAAAGCCTCTCTCTGCTATTAAATCTCAATCAGTAACTCACCATAAGGGCCTATATGAAAATCCACGAATGCAATTCAACATACAAGAGGACCACCACCTCCATTAAATCTCCTGCCTCTCTAGACTCTAGGCTCCCACTTTTAATGCCAATATCGTGAAGTTGGCTTTGGCTTTGGCATTTAAGTGGACGTGTACGTGGAAACGTAATGGGCTCATTTATCCTCAGTCTTCAGCAGTAGGTTAGATTAAATTATTATTACCACACATACAAACAAACAAACAGAGAGATATCCAAGCCTACAGGACATGGAGACCAGTATTATTTCCATCTTACATGCTCTACCCATATTAACATAATCACCGTTCCCTTTCCACTTAAATGTTTATTAGTTTAAACCTCTAATAAGAAACAGCTCACTGCCATGTCCGGCAGTCTCCAATATCCAAGCAGAACAGAAACCGAAAGTCACTGGCTACATTCAAAATTTATAGGCCATGATGATTCATTACAAAGCTCCAAGACATACTCCAGACCCTATGGTTCAAAAGTTCAAAAGCTCGGAAGCTCACATTTTCTAAATACATTTCATCTTCCGGACATTAAGAAGAAGATCATGTAACTTCTATTGCAACTATACACGCCCATTACATTTCTAGGTCTTAGAGCCCAACCCATGACGGTAGTAGTAGCTATTTCTCTAAGCCAGTATCTCTCTGGTTATCTCCCAATCTCATAGCACCAGCCTCTTCTGTCCCAACACTCACAAAGGGTTGAAAAGACGAGGAAAAGCCACAGAAAGGGAAAGTAGGAGAGAAGAAGCGTAAACATCTGTGTATCAACATATTCCGTGTGTACATAAGTTGGCAATTACGTATGCCATTTGTGCAGCCGAGTAGGAAGAAGTTCAAAACCCTCTCATTCCACATTCCAAAAGTCCAATACTTGCCTAACAGAAATACACCCGACCAACTCGGTATACATACACCAGCAGAGAGTAAGAGTAAGTGGGAGGCCGAGAGTCGTTGTTGCCAAAACATCCCCCCTGCTACCCGCTAATGCCCGGTACTTCCTCAAGTTCTATCCTACATTCAAAATGCACATAGTAGAAAGGCCGCTGAAAGTGGGTCAACAAGAGTCGAGGCTTTCGCTCCGAGAGCCGAGTCCTTCCTGCTTTCCTTTATTTTAACAGCCTGGATTCGGGACACCGGGTGCCGAGAACTCTACCCGGTTTTCTTGCCATAGTACATTGTAGTAGCAGTAGTAGAAACATATAGGGGTTACGTTTTCTGGGAACTTGGACTTTGTAGGAACTTTTATAGCCGGAGTGAATCAATGAATTTTTTAGCACATTCTCAGGCTAGTTCTATGCTCAGGTTTTGACACATCATGAACCCCATGTCATCATGTCATGTATTTCATGCAGTCGTGATATTGAGGCCATGATATATATAATATTCTCCCCCTATAATTATCAGCTATACTAAAGTTTCAACTCCAATCCACGTCAACTTATTCCAATACTCCCGTTTAGAACTTGGCTTGCATTCAGCTCACCCCGAACTCCAATTTCATGTCACCATCATCAACAGTTTCCACTTTTGCCAAACTTCCAAACAGCCCAGCCGTCAACAACAGAAATTTTATTGAGTCTTCAAGAAGCTTGGAATCTGGAACACCCTCGATTTCTATTGGATTTTTTTTCTAAACCTTGGCTCTTGACTTGCATATAATTTTCCGTATACTAGCAACTGGAATGTTGAAGGAATCAGGAAATGTTTTAAAATCCAATCCTCCTTGCATTTTAAACCCCCAGTCTAACAATCCAACAATTCTAAATCAAACTCTCCTTTCATCTCTCAATGAGAAATGAGAGATGCTCAGCTATCAAATGACACCCTGTAGGATTCTCTTCAATTTTTAATACCGAGACAAGAGCTTTCTTAAACTCAGCTCGAATATGCAGATTCAGGGAGGGCGAGTCCGTGTTGGAGGAGGACAAGGAACTCATCATCCCTCTAAACTCCCGAATATCCGTCAATAAATAATCCCAAGACATCGGAGCTCAATCCAACCCGAGGACTCACAATCCCCTTTATTAATTTCAGTGCCCAAGGTGATCCGAAAGGAGGTTGAGGTGGCCCGGGTTCACTCAACTCTCCGCACTGGCTCATACACAACCGAGTCCATATCTAAACGACACATAAGCTTCACAGTTACTAAGTAAAATCCCCGCCTCCTTACTATTAAGTTACCCAACCCGGGTATTTTGAGGTCAGCCCACACATTTTCCCCAGAACTGTGTCACGCTTTCTCTAACCCCTGACGGTGGGGAAGCTCCTACTCTCTACTCTACACTTGGAAGGCTATACATGAAAAATCTTTGCTATCAAAACCTTTGAACGAAAATCAGCCTAATCTCCTATATCCCATAGATCTAGCCCCTAACCCTTTTCCAGGTTATTAACCAGTCGACCTACTATTCCCCAACATATTGGACTTGTTCTATTCTAATGAATCCGGGCAGCATGTAGAAAAGCCTAAAGCCCGGTTTTTTTATCTAATTTATATCCACATATCCCCCAGCTCAGTACGGGATGACATGCAGAGGAAGATATGACTCCAGGGGGATATCCTCACCTAAATCTTTTACTTCATTTTCCTTCCATCTCCCTAGTTGATTATTTACTTTGGCATATCTTCTCAGGGAATATTCTATCTCTAGTCTCCGTATAGCTTAATCTAATCGGATGTCTTTTGTTTCCCTCCGGATCCAATAACAACACCCGCTCTATTCCACAGCACACACACTGTCTTCCTCCTATCTTGAGCTAAAGGACCTCAAAAACCTATCATCAGTCTTTGTCATAATCCCTATAGTTTATAGATGTATAATGATGATGATTATATAGAGTGAGAAGTGTAGACTGTATTTAGATTAGAATAGCACTGGCGGAGGTTCGGGTTTGGCAATAGTGCGAATTTCACTGGACTTGCCTTGGGATGACCTACTTCCTTGACTCAGGGTGAGTGACTTTTCTTGTGGGGACACAAGGCATACTCTCCATACCACACACACCACATTCTGGATTGTACTTGTGGACATGGATATAAAAAATAATACAAATAATACAAATCATTGAGAGCTGATACTGGATATTATGGCAGTGTGGGGCATATGTTATAAAAGAGTGAATTAGATTATATCCCTAAAGTAGCTTGGCCCGAAATTTAATTTACTTTTCTCGTGTCATGTCTGTAGGGACACATTTCCGCTCTTCTCCATTGTGGCTATCCCCTTGTCACTGACACTATCAAGCTGAAAAATATTCGGGTCACCCTCGCTGTGGTGACACTTTATTTATTCCTAGAATCATCTCAATCCTAATCCAACCCGGTAGTGCCATACACTAGTAACCCAAACCCCAAAAAGTAAATAAACCACAGCATCATTTCTCTTCATTTCGTAATAGCTTCTTTTTTAAATAGGCTCTGGACAAAATAAAAAGTCAACAGGTCAAATCAAATCGAGGACTTTTAAAATCCAATCTTTAAAATTCCTAATCCAAGGGCCCATGTCAGTCAAGGTGCGGAGGATACTTGACCTACAAAGATCCAAGTTGTAAACAACGGTTCCTCATCCTCATTACAACGTGTAGAGGGTGACTAGGCCTTTTCAATGACGCTACCTTGGTCACCTACATACGATGACTCATTAAGGCTCTTATAGCCTGCAGCTCTCACCTATCTGTTACTTTGTCACTCTGTAATATTAACAATTCTTGAAAGCCTCTAAAATCCCTAGGCTATATGATAACATAGGAAGGAGACCTATCATCCTTAAATAGGTTACACAAGTCCGTGTCCCAAGTCATGACAGTTTAAGTGAAAGTGGGAATTTTCCAGAATCCTCTCACCACCACTTTTTCAAAAGTCGGTCAGCCCTTTTACAAAGGACCATAACTGAGTTGACTTGACTACATAGGACACGGATTTTTTCATACTACCTCACTTCCCATTAGAGCCGTAATTAATGAGCTCTTAGTTAATTCCCATCTGTGCGGATTCTACGTTTAGATTAATTAACTAAATGGAAATTAGGGATGGATTGAGATGAATCGGATTAATTAGAGTCTGACGACTCCCACCGGAAGCCACTCGTTCTCTTCAGAGACGTCCAAAGCCCTTCCACCCATGTGGGAGGGTCAATGACTGACACTTGTGAGTTGGGGTAATTGGTCTGATTTTTAAATGTTTTTTTTTCTACATGTCTGACCTCTTTCAGATTTACTCAATATTCTGGAGGACTTTGTTTGATAGGATAAATAGAATAGAATCCAGTTCGTATGGTTTGATATGACGGCTTGTCATGTGTTTTTATGAGATTCGGATTACTGGAAGATTATTTCCATGGGGGCAAGTTTCATTAAAATAATTGGTAGTGACACTTTTATGTTTATGATCTGACTCTTTTGTTTTTAAAGTCGTTTTGCGTAAATTTGAATAATTTTAATAACCGCAATAATAGTAGATAAGATATTTTCGAATGCCTTAAATTAATATATCTAAAGTGTAATGTTTAGGGAATGAATAGACTCAAAGTGGATTAATTCCTAGTGCTTGTGTTACTCTTGAAATAATTGGATTAATAAAAAATCCCAGAGCTGTGAAGGAAGGCATGAAATGAAATCCGTTTATGAACTTGACTGAGTGCAAGAAAGGAGAGACGAAAGGCCAAAGCCAAGTACCAAATGATGTAACAAAAAAATATAAATAAATATAATAACATGTGACAACTCCTTTTACAACCTTCTCTCCCTTTTTTCGTAATCTTATAAACTTTTTTTTCTACAATAAATTATAAGCTAATCTTACAACAAAAATCAGGAAAAAAACACAGCATTACATGTACAGCAGCAAGAGCATAATGCATTGGGAGAATCAACTCGTTTTCTAACAACAAGGGCCAAGGGACAAGCAAGGGAGCTGAAAAAAAAACTACGGTTATTAAATTGTACCAAGCTGTTTTGAATGGATTTGAGTTTTGAAATTATTTTAGTATCAACTCTGCTGCTCTCTATAATATTTGTGGGGGTGGTCGTGATTGATGGGACCTTGAATATTCAACCCTTTTCTTAAAATGGGAGCATGAAGGAACTACGATATGATATTAAGGACATTCGCTAGTCTGTGACATTTAACACATGTTTTTATCCTCTCAAATTTCACTCGATTCACTCTAGACTTAAGGGTTAATATGTTTTTACTATATAAATATTAAAAAACTAAAAATCATGCAACGAAAAGATAAACTCGGATCGATTTCCCATAATAGTAATGTCTCTGTAAATCCATGCGGTATAAAAAAACAAGGCACATGGATCATTCATATAATTTTTTTTAAACTTGATAAACCTCACAACTTTATAAACTAAATCTACGTTAATCAATCTCAATTAATTTTAAAACAAGAGTTAAATAATCGTTTTACAAAAGTTAGAAGCTCAATCAAAGATTTCATAATCTCAACTGTAATTTAATTGAAAGAAATGCATTCACCCTCTCCCTCAACACAATTTAATATTAAACAACAAGAAATACACAAAAATCTCAAGGTCTGTGCAAAAGATTTCGCAAACCCGCTTGGGATTTCAACACTTGATATTGACTTTCAAAATTTTAATTTCATACCCTCACCTACTATCATCAGCATCAGCCTCACCGCTACACAAACTAATAATCCTTAAGACAATGCTCTTACAATAATCCACCAGCCCATCGTGTGTAGGTTGTAGGTGTGGACATTGTGTGAGCAATTAATTTTTCTCTTTACATGAAGGATGTCATACTTGCATCCAAGCTCAAGAAACTTCTTCAAGTACCCCCTCCCCCCCACCGTCAGTATATTTTTCATATCAAATCCCACAATAATGAAATCAAAAGTGGTCAATCCTGTTTTTTTTACTGTAACCACAACCAGTACACCCTGTAGTCTATCTCTACATACACGCATCATACAGTTACATTCTGCACCCAAGATAAAAAAAACTATACCACGCTAATACATACACAATTAAGTATTATACAATAGGCCCAAAGCACGTTCGTTCATCTCGTCAAATATATTATATCAGCATCTTAAGTATGTTTGTATAAACTCTGCAATTTTTTTGTTTACAAAAAATCTCGGCATATAAAAAACCTGTCTACCTCCAACCTCCGACTTGGTCAATCACCCTTTGGCCTGAGAACTAGAACTTTAAAGTCACAAGGTCTCCACTCTTCGTCAACTCGCCCTTTGGGCTCTCAAGGGCCATCCACACCCTTCGCTTATATTAAATCTCCGCCTTACAAACTAGCCCAGACAGAACTTATGGAATCTCAAAAATCTTGTTAAAATCCATGCCCCCACTGTCTATGCATCCGCCCAAATGCGCCCCATGTAATCGTTCCGCGATTACTTTACAGTCATAATTGCACTTATTACAAATCCACATTGGATCCCATGTACTCCCTTATAAGTTTCATTGCAATTCAAGGTAAGGCGAGGTAGAATATTTACTTCTTGATCACAAACACAATCATTATTTCATTCAGAGACCCCCAGCACTTAAAATCAATCCCCCCGACTTAAATTAAATGCTGTTCGATGGACGCAGAGTGCATGCCCTGCACTACAAGGGCAACATTGAAATTTCCAAATAAGAAAGGGAAGGAAAAAACTTTTTTTTTGTACATTAAGGGATACCAAAAGTGATGGACTTGTTATATTATTGAGATTAATTTGGATTACTCACAAAAGTTGGTTAAGGTTAAGAACTCTCATGTCCTCCTATTACTTTGTAGCATTAAAGTTAACATAAATCAGTTCAGTAGTATAATATATTTTTATTTCAAATAATCAATTCAATCCATCTCTTAAGGGCCCAATCAATTTCTCCTTACTGTTTATTCGAAAACCATTAATATTTTCCCTACCTAAAGTTAAAAACACACCAATGGCCCTCAAGGGTCACTTTCATTTTCATATCAACCAAAGCAAAATGATTTTTTTATTAATAAGCACAATCCGATCCCTCTACCCCTGACCTTTGAACCTCTGTGACAAATGGAACCTTTGACCCACAACAGGCCCAAAGATAGAATCTGACGACTCAACCAACCTAGAAATGCTCAGTATTCAGCACTCGACATGTCTTCCACAGGATTCAACTCCCTAACAACTCCTCATGATCTAAATACCAGAGTTCTGCGTACAATTACAAAACACTTAACAATTTAATATTCGTATTTCATACACATTATCAATTTCATTATTATTATTAGCATCCATGGGGCTGAAAGTTTAAGAAGGGCTCTTCAAAGAACTTCTTTCAACAGTTCAAACACAAGGAGAAGGATAAAAAAAAATTGGCATGAATTGGCAATAGTGTGAGTGAGATGAGTGTTTGGAGTTAGGAGAAGAGATGGCCTGGCCTTGGGAGGTCGTTGGTCTTCTGACACACAAATGAGGTCAGTCGCCATTCCTCCGTTCTGTTTTTTTTATCCATTGTAGATATCGTCGACGGAGCCCCTATGCACATTTTGTGATATGGCCCTCACTCACAGACGCACACACAGCTACTACACTTACCAGCTCTGTCATATACTTAAATTGGTACGAGGAGCTATATGTGCTCTCTTGTAATACTATAGGGACTTTTACATCATCTAGTATTGAATGGCCCTTTCTCTCTTTATTCTTTTAGTTAGTTAGTTGTATGTCCCATACTGTTTATTGTTTATAGATTCTAAAAGCTTTTTGTTCTCCCTTTTCCATGCAGAGATGATCGGCTACTCAGATCGATTTCTGTGTCAAATGTCAATAGAAAGATTTTTTTTAAAATTAAATATTTAAAGATGTTTATGATTATGAGGCTTGTATGATTTTTTTTTGGCAGAGGGGGTCTATTATGAATGGATGGCTTTGCAATGATTTTTCAAGAGAGGGTTGTTTTTAGGCCCGGATTTTTAGGAGAGGAGATTTTGTGAATTAAAAAAAATCAAATACATCCGATTTAAAAAAAACTAGCATCTTAAGCATTTTTGTAAACATCCAAAATCTAAAGAAAACATCCACCCACAAGAAAAGGTCTAAGAAATTTCTTCAGACTGGGATACGTAAAGCCCCAAGCCTAACACTCACCTCCAAATGGAGCTAAAGCAGAACGAAACTAAATGGCAATTAGTTAACTAGGAGTTTATACTACAATCACAACTTCTAGTACATATGCATGCAATTATTCCAGCCTTGAGTTTAGCACTTTCTTTAAACGACCCTCAACCCTTCGCATCGGCCCTCAAAGAGTTCATCTCACAATCATAGCAAGCCTCTCCGTCTATCTACTTACCCACTTCTCCTAGCTCTAAAAAATATATTAAAATTCATTTATCTCATCAGCAAGAGAGAGAGAACAATGCCGCTAAGCCATTTAAGTCCATACCTCTCGTCTACCTGTGCAAAAACTCAACAAAGACCTTAGAGATTACATCATGATTCACCTACTCAAAGTTGGAATTAAAACACTCCTAAACCGTTAGACAAATAATATCATATCTACCTACAACTACCGACTATCAAAAATATGACAAGTGTATCATAAAGGGCGCAATCATCACGAAATGTATTTAAGGGTGGGTTAAATTAATTTACAAACACCTTAGAACTTGAATTTTAAAAAAATCCGTGGGGTTTTTAGGAATTAAAAAAAAATGTGGAGTCTATTAATTGAAGACAATTTAATGAGCTTCAATTTCGAATTTTGACCGACCCTATCGGGTCCAAAATAACGGAGGAGCATCATTTCAAGTGTGAGTAAAAATTTTCAAATTAAAGCTCACTATTTTTTGTATAATTTGATTAATTTTCGAAAACAAGTCAGTTGTGAAACAATTACTTTAATCCACACTTAAACAAGTTTTCGAAACTCATTTCGAGAATTTTTGCTTAACCCTTAAGTTAAAGGCTGGGATTTAAGCGAAAGTGTTTTAAGAAGGATGTTTGCAATACCGGCTGTCGTAACTTCTTCATCTACCCTATATATGGACTCTATTTTGAATACTGTATCTTTCCTACTCTCTAGACTTGAGTTGACGAGCATACGAAAATATCTCTTCAAGCTTCCCTTCATAATATTATATCATCATCCCTCTCGCACCTTTTCCAAAAGTTGGAGGTGGTTGGTCTGGCAGTGGTGGCAAAACGTACATTATCATTTTGATGACTGACTTGCTCTTGGCTTCGATTGCTGGTGGAGTACAGTACAATAACCTACTTTTTTCTGTTCCCATTTACACAACACATACATTTTTATTGTCTCTCCTCTACATAATGTGTGTACTACAACAATATCAGTTCTGGAATTGGACGAGGGCTTGTGGGATCTCAATCCATCCTATTCAACAAAATGACCCTTTCTCCCTATGCACTAAAGACACCTCTCGTCCCTTTAATTCTTTAGATTGCCCTCGTCAAACGTTATTTAAATTACTCGAGTCGGACACAACTTTTAGAAGCTTAACTCCGAGTCAGTCTTACAAAGTTTGAGGTGCCACTAGAGAGGAGCCCTCCGAAGCAGCTCTTATCGCAAAAAGCCATTGTAAACCATTCGCACACATGCACATCCATATCATTAGCCAAGTAAAGAAGGGGACTTGAGCAATTGGCACTAAAATATAGCAGCCACCAACATAATAGTACACCCAAACTAGTTCCAAGGCGAAAAGGTCTATGTCAGCCGTCAGTCGTCCTATTAACTATTTCCAACCAACTAACAACTAACTAACCAACTAATGCAAATCCAATGTCGAACACATAATGCAAGTCTCACACATAACCAAGGGGGGATTACCTAATAATTATTTCACACTTATCTCTACAAAAACAACAAGAGCTGCTCATACACATCACTTACAATCCCTTGGCCAAGACAACAATCCCAATTCCCAACGTCATTCAAATATCCCAAGTGTTTTAAAAACCCTTAGCAGCTTGTAAACAGCCCCTTATGGTCAATATAAAATATATGCGTTCTTTAGAAGAAATCAGAGGCTTTAATATTCTGACTACAGGCCCTGCTGTTTGTCATTTTGCATTTTGTATCCATATACTGCTTCAATGTTATTAAAAGAGTACGTGATTTTATCCAAGTCTCATCTCTGTGTAGAGGGCTCATGTTAATCTGGCAGTACACTTTTATTTTCGATTCAACTGCACAATTGTTGTACACAGTTTTTTTTTATTCCCTTGGGGTGACCCTCACCCTTCATTGTTTGTTCGGTAATAGAGTGTTGGAGAGTTTATTGGCCTAATTCCCCTTCTAGTCAGGTCAGGCTCATGAGCTCATGTTAATTCTTTAGCACTTTTTCATTTCTAGGATCATCACCGTCATATTCAGCACCACCACCACTATCATCAACACTATCATCAACAACTTAATAATAATAATATCCACACCAAAACCCCCCACCACAATCCTCATCATCACATCCTTATAAATAAATAGAGAGAGTCAGCCCTAAACTCGGTCTCTATCCAAAAAAATATAAAAATCTAAACCTGTGCTCAGAAATGTACTAATTTGATCCTTGTTCTTGATTCTTAGTTTTACAGGACTAGGCAGGCCCATTGACTTTGAACATGTCATTTTTTAAAGTATATTTAAAATATGCAGATTGTTTATTCTAGTAAAGCGAATAATCTGTTCAATAGAGCAGTGAAACAGACAGACAGACAGACAGACAGACAAACAGTCATTTTAAGGCACCTAGGTGTTTAGACACCACAAATTCTGATTCTGCTACTGCTACTACAGTTTTAGAATCCTAATTCCCTCTGGGCAAGTTACAGCCATAATAGCCACGTTTTAAATCGTGAATACTCAAATACAATAGGGATTTGGCAATACTCAAAGAAACTCTCTTGCATTTGAGGATGATGATGCTAGAAATTTTTAGAATGTAAAATTCTCAGATCTTCAATCTCTTAGAGAGGGACAGTCAGACAGGCTTCTTCCTCTTACGCAATCTAATCTGAAATACTGACCACATTTCACCTCCATCCGTTCCTCGTTAGTTGCACTCATTGCAGCCCCAAAAAATCTGCATACAATCCTGTATTTTCTTTATTAAAAATTGTATTAGAGACCAAGATCTTATAATCCTCATCCTCATCCTAATTGATCCAAAAAATCTTGCACACACGTCTTAAATATTTATGATTCGAGGTAAGGACGATACATTGCATATGAGTTCTGTTGACCATTTCATTCTAAAGTGAGAGATTCCACAAGGGAAGAAGATGTGACTCATGATTGTGTCATATTGATATCATGATATTTACGTATGCAAATATGCAGGTTGGGTAGGTAGGCAGGGGCTCATTAGCTTGAGAGATATAATACGAAATTATTTATTACATACAGAGAGATCATAGACCCGGAGACTAGATGATAGAAACAATCAGGTCAAAGGTGTTAGAAGTCAAAGTCAAAATGTTGTAGAAATTTTCCAAGCAAATTCACGTATAAATTTTAATAGAGAGACATTAATCTAAAGACATCTCAACCTCTCTAATACTAATAAGGTACTCGTTTCATAATATTAAATACCGTGCAGGGGCTTAGAGATTGTAGCTGATGTGTGCATGCATTTTTAGAATTGTGGGACTACAAGGGCTAATTAGCTGAGAATGTGTATCAGTTTCTATTCATTGAACATTAACTACTTCTCCTCTCGTAGTAAATAATCAGACTAAATCAGACACAAGGCCGATGGTATTCAAATACCCAATTTACGATGGGGAAGCTTTCCATTAGAAGGTTGAAGGCGGAGTTCAAAATCACAGACTGACTTTTACACCATGAAATTTGTCGAAACTTCAGTTTCGAAATATATTTACATTTACGTACAATTTAGTTTAATAAATTATAATTATTAATTTCATTAAAGTCCCAAAGTCTGTCAATTAAATCCCCGACAACAAGCCTCGAGCGATCCATCTTTACATTTTTAAGAGTAGCTCCGAGGAGCTTCCACCCGGCTAATACCCGCATGGATAATGTCCTCAACTTTTTCTCCAAGGGTGTTCAACCTTGTCTCTCGTCATCTCCTCTAATGATTTGGCAGGTAGACAATGAGATCATGAGGGTCGGTGGCATTTTCCCTTCCTCTTCTTAGATGCCAACGTATGAAATTCCTAATCTAGTGAATAGAAAAACAGGATGGTGGATATGCTACTTCGAAACACTAGAGAAAGGCACATCAAAGAAGTTAGGTGGGGTCACAAAACCGTCACCAGCAACTACAAGTCCAAGTCCACACTGAATCCACTCAAAGCACTCGGAAATCATTTATCCACCCGAACTTTGCAGTACATTTCTCCTCATGCATATATAAATATGTATAGACCTTTGATATTAAAAAAACCGAATTCGGGCATCACCTTCCCTGCTTTGTATCCATCTATCCATTATCCATACCAGACTTTGTACGCTTCACCCGTCTACTATAAAACATAAGAGAGTGCAATAGCCGAGGAGAGAGAGAGGGGTCTGTGTTGTTACATGAATTGAAGGCTCTTCCTGACTCTCGAATCAATACGGGGATACGAGAGGAGAGCAACGACCTCGGACTTTGCTGCAGCCACGTGAATCTCCCGGATCAATAGGCGGGCATAACGGTACAGTATACCCGGGTAGACTCAAGAATAACACAAGGATACCCTAGTACTATTACTGCCAATCCTCCACCACCACCCCGCTTTATTTATATCCAACATCCTTGGGCGAGTATACCCGGGAGTTCAGTGAAAGGGAAACCGGGTATTTGGACGTGTAGGAGTTTGAACCTTCTTGGTTGGGCTAGGGCAGGCAGTGGAAAGCTTTTTTTTTGGCTAGGCCGGCTAACGACCCCGAAAACTCCGGAATCTCTTCCCTATACCCGCTTATAGTATAAACTTTCCAAGCCTATAGGCCATATCTACAATGAATGTACATACCAATTTCAAAGCCTTACGGAAGGATCAGGATGATTTATCTCATTTCAAACAACTACCGGGTATCAGCCGACTATCTTTTAAATCCCGAGTTGATACAACAAGCCTCCATGTCCGTGTGGGTGGCTCTTGAGCAATTTCAAGATGTACACACTAGTTTGTATTTAATTCCATTCCAATTAACTGGCCATCCTTTCGGAGGTCAGCCCAAACGGGTCACATTTGACATTTTATATCCTGGCAGAAAAAACTCTCACTCTCCATAAGAGAGAGAAAGGAAAAGAGAGTTAAGCATTTACAAATCCAGGGACGAGGGAGAAGGTCAACAGCCTTTAACTCCGATTCGGGAGATCTGCAGGGAGGCACATGGTCCAATGCAGTCTGTAAAGGATCTGAATAATAACAAGGGAGAAAGTCCCCGAACCGAATTCGGGCCGTCAACCTCCAAGCCTACATCCTACCTGTTGTTCCACACAGATGCACCCACGCGGCCTTCTCTCACCGACCTATTAGAATAATCACCATCTCGAAAGGTCAATGAACACGGGCGGAACTCTACTCCGCATTTACTCGAGACTTTGATCAACAATATTTACGCCAAACTTTTTCTATTTTTTTAAAACTCCAATTGGCAAACAAAAAATTATTCTCCTTCTCAGAATAGTCACAAGTCACAACGGGTTTACAAATGACAAACAAATACCCCCTTCGTCTTCACCAATCCATCAAACTTTGCCCTTTGAAGACATACGAAAACATTAGAGAAAAGGTCTAGACAGGACAGTCTGAGGATATTACATAAATCGCCCATTTACAAAAGACACAGAGAGAGAAACACAAAAGCCTAGAGTTTTAAGCTTTTATGCCAACAGAGTAAAAGCATATCTTGGGAAAATACCGAATCCGGGTATCTTCAGGTGTGGAAGTGTATTGGCCCGACATTCACGCACATTTTCTAATACCCACATCGCACCAGACTACCCAGGAAACCTACAGACTTCCCCGAATTACGTACTTAAAGGTCGTTCAACTTATAATAAATCCAGACCTGTCAACTCCGTGAGATATCCCAAGACTCCTCCCTGTCAACAACCCAACTATACAAAAAAGTGTAAACAATAGACAATAAGGGCCTGTGCTAATACAACGGGCATTTCAAACCTCTACGTGTGGATGCAAAATCGGGCTTATTGCTAACTGTGATTCTTTGAATTTTAATCCCACCGATCACCAACGAGCCTCTAAATCTAAATAAATATTCGTCCCCCGTGTTTATGAATAACAAGAGTAGATTTTTAGCATCATAATAAACTGTGATCGAGTTATCTCCACAAGCTCTATATATTCTCTAGAGTTTCGCCCAAAATAATATTTGCACACAATTAAACCCAAACAATATACCAAGGAGGAGAATATTATTTTACTAGACAGGGACTTGAACCCTGTGAACCCATCTTTTAGTCTCACGGAGTCTCCGGTCTTTCATTTCCCGTTTCCGGGTGATGCATCAATGGGCTGAACCCACTCCAGGAGTCATGGGCTATCAGTTTACCAGTTGTCACAGCCCGTTTCTTTCAAACATATCTTCTCAACTCGACACAAGTCAAAATATAGTCAAATCCTTTTTTTATTCTCTCAAATACAAAAACATGGATGAAAGAAACGACCATCATAATCGTATCATCACTAACTCGAGTTTTTCCATTGCCACCACCACCACCTGGGGAAACACGGAAGTCTGGGGATTCTATTCAAGTGGGGAAGGGATGTAAATATTTATTAAATGCTTATTTCTTTTATATGTACGGAGATAGGTCTGTAGGATATTATTAACGTTATTATTTACTTGGCTTCGTTTTCCGTAACTTTTTTTTCCACTCCACCTGCCACCGCTGACTACACTGGAATTCCTAGCATACAAGCCAATTTATCCCAACTTAATTACACGAGTGTAACATATAAGCCTTGTTTGCAAATTAGATCTGATACACCTTTGAACAAGGTTTTGAACATGAAATAGTTGGACAAAAAATTATGCAAGCAAGACAAACCGTCCCGGAAAAGCAAAAAGGTCAAAGTTCATAAGCCAAAGACCTCACGTAGTATATGTCACAATGTCTGATGGTGATGCTTATGCTGATGATGATCATCATCATGATGGCAATGTTAATGAACCCTAGACGTATTCCAAACGCTAAAAGAAACCCTATCAGAATCACGAGAGCTATAATAATGCAAAGCTGCCCGTTTCCAGCAATACCCGGCCATCACATACGAAATTCCCCGGATTGTTGATGATGATACACCCGGGAGATGAAAGGAGAATCGAGTCTATATATGTACGCATTATAATAATAAAGCTAATTCCAATTAAAAATTATTCGACTTACCTTTCATGTTAATTTTGTAACTGTCAGCCTCATTCCTTCAAAAAAAAGTACGGCGGGGATCTGGTTATCCGGTTCGCAGTTCAAGCACCGTCCTACCAACCCTTTGAATTTCTTGCACGTTTTTATCGAGCCGCCTCGTCCTTCAGTCCTGGAGAAGGATGCACCTGAAGGTGATGCCCGGGTAGTCTGCCTCTGACTTTTCCAGTTGGGCAATTTAGCGTCCCTTGAACTTTAGAGAGAGATGATGATGCTACTGCTGTACTCTCTCACGATGCGACGGCTTCGTCCTTTGGCTTCTCTCGCAATCCTTTCCCTTGGCTTGCCAAAAAACTCTTGATCGATTCTAGGATCAAGGACTCCTGAAAAAAATAGACGAGGTTCAACATTAGGGATTCGATTTTTATAAAGGGCCTTCTTTTTTTTTTACTATCTTTTAGATTTAGCTGTCATTAAGTATTTTGTTTCAATTTCTATGTTATACAATACCATTAGATACGAAAATTGTACAACCTTTCTACAATCCGAAAAACAAGCCCACATGTGTATATCATTATCAATAAAATATTTCTATCCGTCACCCTACCTTAGGAAATAGCATCAGTTAGCAGTTAGCTTTGTAAAAAACTGACACTTCAAGTCATAAACATTTTGGGTCCTACTGCTCTGCTCATTCTAAATTGTACCGAATATCCTACAGCTCATCATGATTGCTCAAACATAATAATAACAACATTACAATATCAGAGTTTACATTACAACACAGAGGCCAATATAGCTCCGCTCTAATAATAAAAATCTAGACTATACGGGAAATGAATGGATTTTTTTTAGAAGCTCCTAACATTTAACATTCGAGTAAATATAGAAGGCGGAAGGACGAGCAATAAAAAAAAGGGAACTGCCACAACCACCACCAAACATTCTCAATCTCTTCCTCCTCGGAGATCGTCAGGGTCGGTGACCTCCAAAAACACCGACGGATTATATAGATGTATATATATATACAAGAACCGAGTCGGTGCGGAGTAATACCCGCTATTTCATTTATAAAGATTTATTTTTTATAGATCCGTACTACTTTTTACACTACAAATATTTACATACAAGTATCATTACAATTTATAATTTAGTGAAACACAAGTGGATTTTTATCCCTTTAACAGATGGTAAAAAAAGTAGATTTATAAATTCATAATGGATTTCAATACCATTTATCTCTAACCGAAATGCAGGTATAAACCGCATTGAGTTTTTTTATTTAAATATGATCGAAATGCATAAATCACTTTGCATACTCAGTTAAAAACATTTAGCAATTGCACAAAAGCCTTAACAATCAATCAAATATTTAAAGTTGCAAATATGAGCAGAATGTTATGCATTTTTTAAACCAAAAAATATTTAGTACAAAAAAGTCTCGATTTTCATACATTTAAATATGCAAATTTCATCATCCCATGCACTTCAATAACACTTTCTTGCATTTCCCTTGCGGTCACTCCGTCTTTATTTATTTAGCTCAGTTGAGTACAATGCAATTGGGTCTTCTTATCGGGTTGATTGAACCTCGACAATTATGAAATAGCTAAGAATAAAAAAAATCATTCCTGTTATTGTCAAAAAGCACACTTCCCCATAAATCCCAAAACAAGCTATTCCAATATTGAAATTGTGCCTTTATTTTTTTTGATTTTTCAAACCTAAAAAATTCAACACCTTGAAACAGGTCACTCACTTTAAAAAACAAACTGACATATAAATATAAATATTAAAAAACGTAATCTTCCACCCTTGAAATACCCATAATAAAACTCCCGTTTGTTATACAATTTCCGCCTTTCCTGACACCTTCATTCTCAAAAGTGTCTTAAAAAACCCGAGGGATCCCCAATCCCTACTCTCAATCATAAAACACTTAAAAACAAGTCATACATAGTAAACAGTAATAATTGACATCTCTCATCCACCACCTTTTTCTCACATTACAAACTCCCCCAAAGATCTGTTGACAGCTCAGATTCCACCGTGATTTACTTTCGCTTTGTATCCAAAGTCCCGTTTTTCTTTCATTTCACCCAAACTGTCCCACCATCTCACACCCAACAGGGTCTATGAATACAGTTACACAATCCTCAAGGATCAACCTCAGGTCACTCAAGTTCAGGTTCATCATCTGACTCTAGCCTCTCTCATCTCTTTATGACAAAGCTGAGTCATTTCACAACAGCATAAAAAATCTCAATGAACAACAGAATCTGAATCCTCGTCGCCTTCCCTTTACCCCAAGTCTTATTCAAGCCTAGATCAAAAGGGAAAAGCCAATGACCTACCCCAACCCCGAGCTAACCTCAAACTCAAACTCAAACCCGAATACTTTTTATTAGCGCATGCACCCATGCGGACTTTCAAAAGTTCAAACAAACGTAGAATCTTATTGGCTTTTCAAAACTCCTCACTAGCCATCTCGGCTATCTCTCTGCCTTCCATGCACTTTACAATGTACTAGAGAGATCCTGTAGAGATATATGAATTTATCATTCCCAAAGAGCCATGAACCCATGAGACAGAATAAGATTTGGCTGGAGATGAGACTGACCCAGATTTCCAACTAATTTACTACACACAGACATGTCCATGTGTGTCCGCACCAAAAGCGTCTCACTTCCCAAATAGTAGTCGTCATACAG
This sequence comes from Agrenia bidenticulata, assembly GCA_034694785.1. Taxonomy (NCBI): domain Eukaryota; kingdom Metazoa; phylum Arthropoda; class Collembola; order Entomobryomorpha; family Isotomidae; genus Agrenia; species Agrenia bidenticulata. The sequence goes on from JAQFYM010000418.1 coordinate 27,261, forward strand.
TGTCTGGGCTCTTGCCTAAACTTATATTTTATAGCTTTGAGCTATATAATATAATATCTTCCTCTCCTAACTTTTCCTATCTCCTTCTAAACACTCAAGACGATATAAGCCCAATGCATCAACATCAACCCTTTGAGTTCACATCTAGATGGCCGTAAATTACTACGGCCTGGATAAAGCCCAGCTAATCAACCCACCCGTCAGCGACACACCGAGACACAAACCGGCCTCATAGTTCTAGACCATCGAGCACTAGGTCTAGTTGGCCAATTAGATTAATAGATCCAACCCGGTTTCCCAATTCGGTTAGATGTACATTAAATCCTCCGGGGTCTCACAAGTTTCGAAGCCCACGGGTACTAACAAATCATGTTTCGTGGTTAAATTGATATCATGACCAGAGGGGCTTATGAGCTAACTGGAAATACCCGAATTTTTCCATAAGTAGTTCATGGATTACCCCTTACAAAAGTTACAACTCTTGCTAAGCAGAACGAGGAAGTCCTGAAGTCCTTTTGTGTCTCGAAAGGTCTTATCATCCCCGAAATACATCCGGTATAGCTTTTAGATTGTATGAATCTATGTTATTACTTATAGAAGGCCCTATACTCCCGAAATTGATCGCCATCAATCATTTCTGAAAGTACTTGACCAACTCTAGTACAAAAGTTAATAGGGCCTATACTCAGGCTGCCTATTCTTCATCCATATAAGTTTATTGACATTTAGTCATAGTCTCTTTTATCCGAGTTCCAACTCCAAGTTATCTTAAATTGTTTAATTTATACTTTTCTAGTTTGTTAGCTTCCAGAAGAGGTTAGAGGTTTTCGTCAACTATACTGAATAATGTTTTTCTGAAACAATAATTGTATGTACTATAGTAAAATTCTGACCCTCAAGAACATTGTATTCTGAAATTTATTTCACAAAGTTTTAATACAACATCTGCGAAATTTATCTTGCGGCCTTAAAAAAACTCTTTCAAATAAAAATGAATTATAAAAAAATTCCATTTCAAAATCCACCAATCAACAAAATTCAAAGCATAACCAAATGAAAAGCATACATTTTTCAAAAATCTACCACAGATTAAAATAAGACAATTTATAACCCCTTGAATCAATGATTGTGATTTCAAAAAAATCGTTTCTATAATATGCATAAAATTTCATAAAATCCAACCGGCTAACTGGAAGAAAAAAAGTATCAAATCTATACCCTCACACACCCGGCATAGCCCAATCTGTTCTAATTTTCTTACCTTAATCAAGGAAATCTTTCGTTCACCTGCAACATTAACCTTAATTTAAAAAGCCTATAAGAAAGCTATAAGGAGTTAAAACCCAACAGGGTCTCAGTCCATTGCACATTCAGGCATGCCATGCAAAGTCACCAATAAAGCTCCTATAAAAAACTGCACTGTTACGAATTAGCTAAACAAAATTTGGATAAGGTGTGGATCTAAGAAGCACGTATCCTATACACAGCATGGGAAACACTTTAATTTCTATACTCTATATAAATAATATAAATCGTCATTACACGCCACACAAGGATGTATTTTTTTCATGCCGATGTGGGCTCCTAAAATCCATGGAATGACTCAATTTCCCCCTTGAGGGAGTCATTGACTTTTGACACAGTTTGGACGCTACCACTTTCCATACATAGTCTAAGCCCATCATCATATTAAGCAGTATCCCTAATCCATATCCTTCGAGTTGGATTAGCCTAACTTCTCTGCCCCAAAAAATCAGGCAAACCCACAATGACATCATTAATAGTCAATAGTCACAGTTAGGACGGATCAACAATGAACCCTTTTTTTTCACAATAAGGATTAGTGTAAACACGGAAAGTCTGTACTAAATGCTATTAGACTGTCTAACTACAATGTACGTACAAGTCAAAAAATATCCTATCATCCCAAACTGCTTCTTTTTTTTACCAAAAAAACCACAAAAGAAGAGGAAGCGTTTTCCCCAATTCAGAGGCTTTGTTAAGCCTCTCTCACCACCAATTAACTTTTACTGTTAAGTTTAATCCTTCCGGTTTCATTTGGACTTAATAAAAACAAAAATTAACCAAATCATCAAAACACATTGAAATTCGAATTTTAAACCCATTAATTCTCATGCCATTAGACAGTTCATGGGGGATTTAAATCCACTCGAAGAACGAATTCATTAATTAGTCCAGATACCACAAGCTCAGTCACTAAAGTCCAAATCATCTGACACCTCTCCAAAATCAAAACCACACAATAGCCCTAATATCAGCTCAAACTACTCGACCTAATTACCACCAAACCCTAAATCAGTTTATACTTTACCAGCCACGTGCATACTCATCATCAATTCTACGCAAATAGTTACACCTACAACAAGATGACAATCCACCACCTCCTTATTTCCTATAGCTCGAGAATAATGTAATGGCAGTAATGGGGCCAACAGGGGCATAAACTCTTTGATGACATGGAGGGGGTGGGTTAAGATGAAGACAAGGGTGAAGAAGCTCATTGACGTAAGTCGGTAGGACTGAGTGAACTTTCGCTAATGTAATGGAGTTAGTTAACTTGAGCAGACTCTTTAAGACACTTCAGGCTCCCCTTTTGATCGGGATGACGGTAGCGAGAGTTTAGTAGTTGGCGGTGGTGGTCGTTTGTTAGGAGAGGAGCTCTAAAATATAATACCTCTAGTATATCCAATAGTATTTTATTCACAAAGTTGAAGGACCTTTTCAATTTATACGGCTATGCTCTATCCATATGAGCATTGGAATATCCTGACCTATTTCATCAAATTACCCTTCATCTATCCATCCATCAAACGTATCAAAGGAAATCGAGAGCTTTTATTTTTCAAACTTGTATCATTTCGTATTGAGATTGAGACTCTTCCGGGATTTCCCTTTATCTTTTTTAAGTAGTTGGAAAAGTTTTTTATTCAAGTTATTAATTTAAAAAAATTAAAATTAAACTTATCAAAGGCATATGGGAGCATTGGGATTTACCAATTAAAGTCACCCCCCCCCTTGAAGTCCTAGATTCTAGAGAGCAATGAAATCGAGTTAGAATGTGGGGCTGTGCCCTTATTTTTAAAACTTGTATCATTTCCCATTGAGACTCTTCCGGAATTTACCTCTACTTTTTTTTAAGTATTTCAAAATTCAAGTTTTTTTATTCAAAAGTTTTGAATTTAAAAAACAATAATAAAACTTATCAAAGACCACATGGGATTATTGGCATTTACCAATTAAAGTGACACCCCCCCCTCGAAGTCTGCTAAATTGTACAGGTCGTAGATTCTAGAGAATAATGACATAGCGTTAGAATGTGGGGCTGTGCCCTCCGTTTAAATACATTTGATAAAGCGAGGACAAGGCCTCTCCCAGAGTGCAATGAACATTAAAAGGTCATCCAATCTCATTTATGAGCATTGAGCAGATCAGATATTAAAATGAGGTTGATGATTTGACACAGAATTCATCATCCCCTCTCACTTGTGGTGAACAATAATATATTAAATAGGAACAGTATTCATGTCCACAAATAAATACTCCTTGTCAATAATCATCCGCACACCTTTGTTATCATCGTCGTGATGAGTCCATTAGAGTCAACTCTGTCCTTTTTTTCTTACCAGCTACAAAGTTACAACCTGCAATCTACAGATACTTATTCAGACTTCATCGTCCATACATCTGTAGCCTCTAATAAACCATTGCAAACAGATATGCACAACATTGACGTACACAAAAATGAAGGGATACTCAAAGTCGAATGGGCGAAGGGGCCCTCATACTAAAAACAGAAAAGGGAGCACCCAAAATACCCGGTAAAAAGCAGTTTGGTTTCCATTTGAAGCCCGCGCCAACATTAGGCCCCGCTTAAACAGTACGTTTACGAAAGTTGACCCCTGACCCTATTACATAGAAAGCCCATCTTCGAACTTGACCTCGCTCCCAAGAGCTTAAAGTGAAATTTAGGGGTTATTGGTCAGACCGTTCCAGAGTTAGTCTAGACGGACGGACATATAGACACTCACATACAGTATCAACGATACTTAATGAAAGGGTTAGAATTTTTGTTTTAATTATTAATCCCTTCTTAGCAATATACGCATAAAGACAGCTGTACTTCTGACCAGGTAGATCCATGACTTTAAAAAATATTTAAACTCATATCCAACAGCAATACTATGACAAATAGGATTTTATAGGATGCAACCCATACTGGTAGAACATATTTCAAGCCTCTACAATGCTATTACTAAATACTATACAGGATGATGGTATTTAAAAAAAATAATGGACCTTTGACTATAAATGGGATGTCTTAGGCCTCGACATTATTAATTTATTAAATCTCACGTCCCCATCCATTTATCTACTTTTAAAATCATCCTTAAAAACTTTCCCTTCCTTCTTCATCCTCCTTCAATTTAATTTCGTTACCACACTCACAAGGGCTATTAATCCATAGATTAAACTAACTTGTCCCTGTCCTCTGACATTTGCAGATTCTACATTCTAAACAAAAGCTCAACCTCACACAAATTATTTTTAATCTATTAAACACTTAACTCAAATTGTCTAACTGATTATTGTGATTACATAAACCTCGAGATTTGAAACTTAGTTAAATCATTCCTTGTTTGAAAAACCACTTAAAATAGAATCGTCCAAATAATACTCGCCAGGAATTAAGCAGTTAAAATAAATTTAATACATCAACCTAAAAAAAATATTTAAAAAATCCTAAAGCTCTTCTGGGATCAATGCCTTCTTGTCATAAATACATTAATCTAGACTTAGTATCCACAATGTCTACGCTCGAGCCAGTAAGGAAAAAAATTGACAACCATTGACCTAACCTAACCTGCCCCCACTGACGACAAACAAATCCAAAAGCCCTCTTTTAAATTCCCACCCCGTCCATTTCAGAAACTTTTCTAGATGGAAACCTTGGGCAAAAAATATTATGCATCTTCCCCAGCCCTTACTTGCAGTGCGTGGCTTAACAACGATGTTGTCTTTTAAATCAGTGAATAAAATTCCCTTTCATTTCTAGGCCCAAAGTCCGTTGACGTCATACCCTTGCCAAGAAGCTCAAGCCTTTTCCTCCATACTTTACATCAAAGACCATACAGAACTGCAATAGCGTTTGCACATCACCATCACAAATCCACCACCACCAACCACTACTAAGGCTTTGATGGAGAGTGTGGAAAAGGCTATTGGGAAAAGAGGTTATGTACATAATACACGAGGGCTATAAGATCATATAGAAACACATATAGTCAATATATGCATACATACAGTGAAATATGTATTTATTCATGGAACGAGCCGTGATATAGCTATTACGTCCCCTCTTAGCCTTATCATCATCCCATATCATATCATCCCCACTTTCAAACCATGTCCATGTACATACCGACTTGGATAAGCCTTTCCTTTTTATGGATATGTGTGTCTACTCATATGAAAAGGCTTTTGTCCCTCTCTCTACTATTTCCATCCATAGTTTGGTCGGTGGTGGATATATTGTGCTGGTGGTGGTGGTTTTAGTTGGTGACCCACTTTTCCCTACTGGATGCAATGACCTTTGCTGAATGTGAATGCTATGAACCCTATTACACTTCTCCCAGCCAATGGAGCCACACACGGCAAGCATCACTTGGGCTGTGCCGGAGCATTAATCCTTTTATTTTTTATTAATCCCATCAACTTACCCGAGAGGATCCAAAATCATTTTTTACACACCTTTTCAAAGACGTGGGCTTATCATAACTTTTGATTTTTGTAGCTTTTTTATTTAGGGAAAAAAAGTTTTGAAAAGTGAAATGAAGAGAGAGAAGCTTGTTTTTACAAGTTTGAGCACCCAGGCCAGGGCTTAAGTCATTGCACATGCCGCCGTGTGTGTGAGGATAGATTGCAGGAATAGTGATGACGGGATGAGTTGATGAGTGACCCCATTTTTCCCAGTCTTGGCGAACTTGGGCTAAAGATAAGTTGAACCTTACATAGTTGTTACTTGTTTGTCTCATCGTAGGGAGAGAGAGTCATCAGCTTGTTGGGTAAGAGATTGACTTATTTTGAGATGGTGAGATGATAAGATACAGATCACTGCGGATTAAGAGGCTGACGGTGTCGGGGTCTGTGTATTTTTGAGCTTGTCTTTATTTCCAAGTGCAAAATCTTGCTAATTTTTTTTATTCGCTCTAGACAGTCAAAACAGGCAGACGTTCGGAGTCTGAAGACGACTCAGTCCAACTTCCAAGTTGCTGAAAAGGTTGCAAAATAATGCTTAAACCTTAAACACTATCGTCTAGAGATTGGGATAGCCAAGCTTATTTTGAAATTTTAAATAACATTTCCAAAGGGGCACACCGGGATCATTTCCTAGTCTTTAAAACACAGGGTCAGTTCCCACATCCTATCGACGAGTAATCGACTGCCATAGGTGGTCGGTCACCTACAGCTCCTGCCCTCTTGTAAATATTTTTATTCGATTATATTTCACCTCCAGATCCTATTAAAGCCTGTACAACTACGACCATGGATAAAAAGGAATCCTACCCGATCGTCGGGTAGGCCTTGTAAAAGAAATCTCCGATCTCATACATCCCACAATATAAAAATGACATACTTCTAATAAACGGATCAATCGTAAATACCACACGCTTTTCCCCACGTCTAAAGTAGAGGAGGCGGGGAGATAAAAGTATTAAAAATAAAATCTGGAGCATTGACTGTTGGTATTACACAGATTATTTCATGACCCCAATCTTCCATACCAAATCCCGACTGCCGCAAAAATAAAAGTTACACACTCAACCCTACCACTACCTACAAAATCATATCAAGATATATTTTTATACATATAAACTGTTAGTGGATCCAACAGCCAGCCATATGCCAACACATATATAGGCAGAGGGTGAGAGAGTGACATGACAAGGCCACAAGGTAAAGATGCCAACGACCAGCCGACCTATAACTTCAATCCATCATCAAAAAGTCGACCTTATCTCATATCTCTACAATGCAGCACATAATGATCTTCATACTCGGCCCGATCAATTATAATGTTTTTTTGTAACGAGATAAAGTATGCCTAATAGCCGTAGCCATACCCATGCACAAACACAGACATCCAAGTAGACAAAATCTCTGCAAGCCTTTAAGGGCTATTAAGCTAATTATTCTAGATTGTAGATTGTAGTACAGGCTAGTCAGGATTTTCAAACTCTACAGTTAGTTACAGTTGAGGATAAATTTATTAAATCATACGGAACTCATCGTCCCAATTTTCCCTATCTCTGTGACATTAACTTTAGTAACATTAATTAAAAATTCCAATATAGGTCAGTAATCCTCTTGAAAAAATATTATCTTGTCAACTGTCACTTTTGCCCATACTGCTACAAACTACAACAAGTTTTTGTTTGACTATGCTTAACCCATATTCTGTACCATTTTTATAATTCATGTTAAGTGGACCTGTCTACTACAAGCTCTGCCTGGAAACTCTGAGGAGATGGGAAAAATTCTATGTTTTGGAAATGTGTGGATGAGATTCCCAATTTCCCTGCAAATATCTAAACATAGAAATTTCACTATTTATTTCCCCTATTGTCCCTTGATAAAGTTTCTCCATTCATTGAGGTTTATAAATTAAAAAAAACAGCGATTTCCTATCAATTAAATCCTACAACACATAACAACCATACATTGATGAACCCACTGCAGTAAAAAGAAAAAGTAATTGCATGTTTTTGAATTTCCAATTTTCAACTCGCATTTGTAACAGCAACTCAAACACTTTAAAGAGGTCATGGTGGTTTTAAAATTTCGAATTTTATTACGCATTGTCCTTGGTAATTATTTAATTGTTCCTTCAAGAAACATGCAAAACAAGTGCAACCCCCAACCTACGACTACCACCAAAGTTAAACTTCAATTATCTCTTATAGTTTTAATTATCTCCAAAAATCAATTGTACACAAAATCAATACGAAATACCCACACTTTTAGATTTAAACCCTTTTATTACCCTTAATTACATTATCCTCCAGTTTAAAAGCTCAATTATAATCCAATTCATTTTTAATTATTACTTCTCCATTCATCCTAAACCCAAAATCCTCTTACCTTCCACCATCTTCAGTCCTAATTACATCTTTTTTTAAACCCCCACCGATCTCTCCCATTTCCCGTCCCCCATTCAAAAGAAGGACGTCAAGGCCTAAGACAGTGAGAGTGGGAGAAGTACTTACCACCACTACTATTCATTGAGGCTAATAATTTTTATTATCCTCCATATGACGATACATGGATTTATATATGCACACACCACTACACAATGAATGCCTATTCGACAAGTCAATAGGCCTACAACCTCGAGGATTGAAGAGTCGATGAACTCGAGGGAAATCTGTTGCAATCATTGCAATCACCAAGGACGTACCCTACATTTACATACAAACACTCATTCACCCTTTTACAAGTGCCGGCTCCAGGGTCGGAATTTTTTTATACCCGGAGCCAATTAAAAATCTCCGGGAGAAAATCCCAGAGGATTTTTTGATTTTTTTTTAATTGAAGAAATAAATTGATGAAAAATACGGGATGGACGCCACTAAATCTAACCTTAATTTGAATTCCATGGTATTTTATATATTTTTATGTAACCATGCTACATTTGCAGAGAGTTACAACAAACTCTTGTTGCTGGGAGGACTATGAGCGTATTTATTTTATTTTATCCCTTAAAAAGTTGACAACATTTATTAGATCGAATGTAAAGTTTACTCTCTTTCAGTTCGAGTTGGATGAGAGAGAAGCTAGGAATTTAGGTCAGATCCGTCTCTCACTTAATAAAGATTTTTTTATTCTTTTCAAAACCATAACCTACAGAGGACATACAGTACAATGCCTTGTCAATTTAAATGTTACTTAATTATAAAAACTATGTAATGGCATCATTTAAATTACCTCCAATCCATTTTTTTTAAATGCATGCATCATTTACCGTGTTTCCAAGTTGATCTTTTAGCTTAAGAAATAACTAAACACAATGCATGCCAATTGGATAAGTTGTTTTTCAAATTCATGTATTAAAAACCATTTTAAAGTTTACTTTATAATTTAAGAAAAAGCCAATGCACATCATTGACATTTTAATTTTGATTAATGTGAAAACTCTGTAGTGACAGCAATTAAAGTAACTGGGATCCATTTCCCGTAAATCCACTCATCAAAAACCATCTATCAAAGTATATTTTCCAATTTCAAAATAAAAAGCACTAGAGACAATCCATCCCCATTCTAAATAATTAGCAACCGCGCTAATTACTACTAGTATTATTATTAACAATAATATTATTGAAACTTGGGAAGTGTGTTGGGGGCAATCAAATCCCTTCATTACATAATGATTCCATTCTATTGTTGTTCTCAAGCTTCCACTCTGGGAATTCACAGGTCTTTGAACCCTCAGATCCTTCATCAAACTATTTTCAATCAAACTCTCAGAAATTCATCAGCAAAATAGTTGACACTTAATTATAATTACTAAAAAAAATCCAAAGCTTATACAAGAGCTTTGAGAAATTACTTAATTTTTTCCCAACTAGGTTATCCTAAGAGCATAACATAACTTAACTAACATACATAACTACTTGTAAATGTATTCTCAGTACATCTCCCTCTTTACAAAAGTTTTAAACTTTACTTTAAACTCTAGCTTATACAACTCTACTATATACCAGAGCTTATTTGCCAAGTGTGAGCCCCACTAGAGCCAAAGCCAAGGGAGTTTACATTCACACACACAACAATGGGATATTTATCTTGAACAGCTTCCAAAAAATAAAATCACCTAGCCTCCACCAATAAATGTCTTCATATCCCATTGTCACTTTCAAAAGTTGAATAAGGGATTAATCATGAATGAAGGATGACTCAAAGCTTTTTTTTTTAAAGAAATTCAATCATCACACAATCAAGTAGTAATACCAACTACTTTCACTTTCCATCCATCCCAACCACAAGAATCAAATTTGAAAATACCATTTCGAAACTAAAGACAATTAGACCCTAATCCCCGAAATTCGGATATTTCTATCCACCAATTCCTATGAAAACTTTCCCCCTGCAAAACTATAAACTCTTGAAACTTTTTTTTACCAGCACAAGTTGCCACTCCGGGCTTAAGAAAAATAAAATACAGCTCCTTAGTAAAACAGTTTCATCATAAAATTAAAAAAACAATTAGCTAATGAAGCTATTTAAAAATATAATTATCTATTTTGATAATATAAAGCTACATAAATTTAATTCCTAGTCCCAAATTGGCAAACCAATCTGCTCCGTCTATCCACAAAGGGTTGAACGAACGAAAGGGAAAGGTTGGCAAAAAACACACTCCGCTCTGTTGGGCGTGCGAATTCCCATTCACTTTCGCACACATCATCCCCAGCTACACATTGTACAGTTATTTACCCATTCCCCTACATACGGAGCTTCGAATTTACAGTTCAACCTCTCCATCTTATTAATAAATCCTTCTTTTAAAATCGGACACAAAAATACCCAAAATTTTAAAATCATTTCCACCTAATACATCCTTTCAGACGCCAATACAGTTTTTAAAAGGATTTAAAATAAAAATTCATACTAACAGATATGAGATGCTATAATTTGCCTTATTTATGGTGGGACTTCAGTCCCAAATTCAGAAATAGCTCTTAAATCCATTACAATTAAATTCATTTACAATTCACATCCATATTTGACCAAATGTTCTTCTCCAATTATGTCAAAAGCTCCAACAAACCGTAGTCAAATCGGGTCATTTAAATACCCGAGTTGAAATTCCCAATATTTTATGAAGGAGACACGATTCTGACCCTTAACATCCAAACGGGCAGTCAGATTTTGTTTATTAATCAAATAATCAACCTCTCTATCTAATGTAAGCGTTTAAATAACATTTCCATGCAGACTTTATAAATCTAAATAATATTATTTAATTACTGATTATTGCAGACCTTGTTTAGCTGTTTTTTATATCGTGGTGGGCTGGCTAGGTCATGGGATATCGAGAGGTCGATGCACTCGTATTACTATTTAATTTTTTATTATTATCATGGATTGTGGTTTTCTGAGCTCGGCGCTTCCCTTGGCTTTTACATAATAGATTGTATAACATGTAAATAGTACAAGGTATCTTTTCATGTTAAATGCAAATTTGTGGGAATTTTTTATTACTCATTCATAATGTTTTAATTGTTGCTAATTTTAACCCACTGGCTACAGTTAAAACTTTACATAGACTCTGTGGGAGTAAATCATTCAAAGAACTTGTTATAAGTTACGACTATTGTTTTAGTTGTATTTTATCAGAATTTTTAAAGGCATCTACAATCTACTAAGAGAGATTTTTTTTAAATCCATACCTTTGCACGTAACTACTTTGGTGTGGGATAGCATTTTATTTTTCTACTCAGGCAAGTGGTGAGAGGACACAGGAGATATGCTAAATCAATGGATGTGGACATAACCCAGTTTTTTTTTTCAAAACTGCTCATTTGTTTGTTTGAACGAAACACAAAGTATGTTCTTTTTGTTTGCCTTCCCAAGTTAGGAAACCTCCTCTGAAATTCCTATACATATATTTTGCATCCAACTTAAACTAAATAAATTCAAATGCATATCTATTCATAACCAAGTTTTTAAATCTTCAAAAAATAATACATTAGACAACTAAATCCAACAAATCAAATCTCCAATCCCAAAAATCTCCAAACTTTTTTTTTTAAACTGGAACTCTTTCGCAATTGTAAACTTGACAATTAATTTAATTCATCTCCAATCTACGACACTGAAAAAAGAGATCACGTCTTTCCCTGTCTCCTCTCGAGTAAAAATAAAACAAAAAAAACCACTTGTAAACTTATCTGCGGATAAGCCCGTAAAAATGTACCAATCTCTTTACACACCATCCATACATACATGCTCATCACTATTACTATGCAAAGCTCAGGAATAAAACCTCTTGTGCTAACTAACACATACATACAAGTTCCTCCCTAGTATACCACTTATCGACATGGATAAATACACAAGTCTATCATGTGTAGCAGGGGATATAGACGATACACACGATATCTAAGGTCGATGTCCTTCCATACGAAAACTAGGTCGACTTTGATTTCCATTTCATCCAAGTCATCCCTCGTTTATACGCCTGCCACTCATCCATTTTTTTATTACTTCCCTACTACTCAAGTACACATCCCCATCATAGTGAGTCTATCATCAACACATAAACCCACAAGATACATCCAATTTTCTATATATAATCATACTACTAACTACGATCTTGCCGCAAAGCCAAAGCCTCAAAAAAACCATATGCAACGCCAAGTCAAAAAGCAAACTCTCAAGACAGTGTTTACAGGGTGTTTCAGTTTTAGCCTGTCGTCTTTAATTTAGTCTTTTCCCCAAAGGGAAGATCTTCATTCAACGGACAATTCATCTTCTGTACAAAATCTATAATTAAATTTCTGAACATATAGTTATGGCCGCATGGGATGTACAAAATTAAAATTCCGTTATTTTTTCAATATCTCGGCTATTCAAACAACTGTTCAAATCATTGTCGATAGACAATCATTGTCGAAATGCCCCAAAACACCCTGTATATGTAAACACTTAAGACTTGAGATTTTTTTTGACACCTATATAGTTCAGTACAAATATAGACACGAAAGTCAAGAACCGCATTTGATTGTACAGGATGAGCTAAGGATGAAAAGCTATGGAATTTTCTACTTTTAAAAACAAGGCTGTAGACCCAGGTGTACACAATACATGACACCGTTCAACCCTTTGGAAATTCATGGACCACGTCCAGAATAATATGCACAATTTGGCATATTATTTTTTCCTACTCAGCCACCACCACCGCCGTATGTATCCGAGTACTGATTCACTGTCTATGACCCGCCGTGGCAGCATTAATAATTTATATAAAAGTCTGATCGATAATTCCATAGACTTGTTCAATATGTGATTATTTGTACACTCGCTATTGACAAACGAGAAACGAGCAAGTGTCAAGTGCTTGAACTCCTTTGCCATTTATCCTACGTTACACAATACTCTCCATTCAATAAACTTCCTTTCCCCCAAATCACTTCCTCCCTTTTCAAGTTACGAATCCGGAAATGTTGCTTCTTTTATTATTTATTTGACATGCATATCACATACAGAAGCGGTAGTCAATTACATCATATCATGTTAGCTTTATAAACTACATGTTCACCAATCGATTTATTATCCTGTCCTGTGGTTGTGATTGAGTGACAGGACTTTTTTTTAAGGATCAATGGACTTGGCCCGTAAACTTTGGCAACATAATTTAGCATAATTAATTAGTGTCCCACACGTACGATTTTCCCCCTCATAAGTCCAAAGATCAGTGTAAACAATGGCAATGAGCAACAATTTAGACACTATTGTTTACCTCTCTAGGAGCCCTAGGTTGTTTAGGTTGGAACACACCATTGTCCAATTCATCGGAAAGAGCAAGCTCAAGCTCATAGGCTCAAATCTACACTCAGTTCGTAAATAGGTTCATGTTCATAACATAAACATTTGGACTTAGAAGATGAGATGACTTTTGAACTTATGCAGTGTGATGCACTAGTGTATATCAAATATAGTCTGTCAAAATTAATCACTAACAACTTCGGAAGGGGAACAGATAGGATTTCCTGATAAATCCCACAGAGCTTGCCTTAGAGCCATTTAGCACATCGACAGGGTCAAATAAGTTTGCATGGCCTTACGATACTTATTTTTAATGTTTAATTATTCTAACGGCTAATGAACTCGTCTTTATGTTAGTCACAGCAGCGTCACGTCAATACTTTTTTCAAAACATCCTATATCAAACTCTTCTTGCTATTCATTTCAGATTATTCCATTAGTAGCAACTTGAGTAGCTTACCTTATTCAGAAAAAAATTTGCGACTGCCACCCAAGACCAATGTTGTTGATGACCTTTGAGACAGGAGGTTCCTGGAATTGAATAAAAAGCCAAGATTTTATATCTTAAATCCGCAACAATATTTTTTATAATATCGATTCATCTGTACAGATTCGTCATTTCTTTCAAAAATAATAATCATCAACACATCCACAGTTAAACGCAAACATAGGGAATTACTGTAAATTCCAAAGACACATAAAAAATCCACCACCACTTCAAGCCCCTACGATCTCAACCCTTTAGAAAAGATAAGACCCAACCTGCCTCCATCGCATAACTTCACACGGACCTAACGGGACCCCTGGAGTTCCAGCCTATTCTTGGATCCTGAAATTGACCCAGATTCCCTACAAATTTTGAAGGCCCCCCTGAAAACTTTTACATTTTGATCTCGACCTCCTTTTCTTCTGATTCCCACCACTCTGACCAGTTTCATTGTCAACAAACCAAAAGGCAAGATCAAGTGGAAGAGGAGCCTTTATACGACTCATTAATACAGAAAAGCCTAAGCGAGTGTCTAAACAAGCAGAGCTAAATTGAACCTTCAAAGGGTTGACTACTCAAGGGTTCGTCTTTCAAAGGCCATAAATACCCCAGGAGCCCAGGAACATATAAATCCACTACAAATACACAGCTCACTCAAAGGTAGGTCAAGCACTTGAATTTCAATCCTTTTTTCCCGTTACTAAAATCCAAGAGCCAATATCCGTCCTCCTCCAGTCTTGGCCAAGTCTTAACCATAACCTAATTCCAGCGATAGATAACAATAGACTCAATCGTCCTGTAACACAATCCAAAACGATGATCGTCTCGTAATACAGAAGGACCTAACGGGTTTTCTGAGAATCCACAGAAACCCTTTGGGTGACCCAGAAATCACCCTTCACCCTTATCTCTTTGGATTAAAAGCGCAAAACCCAACCTTCTTTTTCTTTGCTCTTGATTTATTGCCCTTGGACTATTCGCTGAGGAACTATCCTCTTGTGGATTCTGTCAGATACGAAACGCTATACTGTGTAAGCAGTAACAAACTAGGTAATCTTATGAATTTACTTGTGCAAATTTACCAAATTCGACTTCTAAGTCAATAGGTTATATTTAAAATCCACAGTAGATCATCGATCTAAGATTTAAAACATATTTCTAAATAAAATTATCAAAATGGCTTATCTTATTGAATGAAAATTTACAGAATCTCCAGAGTAAAAATTACATCCACGTACTTACTTACATGACATTTTCAGTGTAATATTTTCGGAGACTCAAAGACATCTCCCTGGAGGTTTCACATCCACATAGGCTCACAAAGCATACCGATTTTTTTAATTCACCGATTCATTAATCATTACATATGCACCCAAAACCTAAGCCGTTAAATGTCCGTTATGGCTAAGGCCCTGTTTTGTCCCTTAAACCCCATTCCTGATTGGCATGTAATTTGAAAACAATGCCAACTATACACAATACCATAACTGGATCATACACAAATTCATTTGAAAAAATAACATCCTCATTTGGGTCATTTCCACTCCTTGAGGTTACTACAAGTAGGTAGTCTACATTGTGCATGTGCAATCTAAACTAAATTAGCACAGAGGGCCAAGTCCAATGTGTCAATAATTCAAGGCGCATTCCATGAGAAATTTATTATAAATACACAACAAGTAATTCAAACAGCAAAATCTGAGTACATACTTGGCAATAGATGCAAGACATTTAAATCAGACAAATCCGACCAGAAATCATAGGAAATCGGATCCAACTCATAGGCAGCCACGTTACCCCTTAGACTTCTCCAATGTCTTGAACCACCCTGTACCGAAATTCGGGTCACGGTTGGAAACCCTTTAAATAATACCCTTGTCTCCCTACTCAAAGGGCAACATTCAATATCCTTAAGATCCGATAACAGAGATCCCTTTGGAAATCCCATCAGACTCTTCCGTACTCCCAACTTCCGCAAACACCCCGTCACCCAACACCCTTGACACCTATCGTGACCCTACCGTTCGATAATTCCCTGAGAAATGCCACATGCCGAAAAACATTCCCCAAACGACACGTACTGTACTACCCAACCTACATCAAATCAACCCGTCCATTCAAAACCCGGATAAGGAAAACTCCCAAGTCATCTCGGACAAGCCAGGAGGTTAAGATATGCAAAATCCAACCTGCATTTCCAAATCCATCCCGGGTGTCCCAGCGGGGTGCATGACTCGAAACTCTATAGAGAGCTCGCGTCTGTACACAGCCTACTAAAAAGATCCATCATCTCTCCGGCTCTCCAGGGTTGACCCGGATTTGATTTGGGACACCCGAATACCGGGCAAAGTTTTTGAAGGGAGGAGGTTGCAGACTCTCCTGCATATCTACATATGGCGTTCCTATACGAATCGAGGACATTCTACAGGAGCTACAAATAGCACATGGACGATGATGATGTACACTGTGTACATGGTGCAGGAGTAGTGCCCAGGTTACCTGGGGCTTATTGCACGCGTTATTTCCGAACTCATTGAGGGATATGAACTCCCATGACTCCTCGCCCTCAATTCCTCAATTTTAACCGAATTCGGGGAAGGAAGCTATTATTTTGTATACACTATACACATATAGCAGCTCTTATTCAGCACTGCCAGTCATTAGCAGATCCATATTTCCAATTAATAATGTTTGACTTGAATAGGCAAACAAATACCCGAGGTGACACTCACAACAAAGAGAAGCACAAGGAAGTGAGTCAACTCCGATCGTTGGAACTGCTAATTTTTATTGTGCAAGACGTGTTTGTGTGTGTCCTTCTTAGGGAAATGGGTCAAAAAATTTATGAGAACTATTTTATTCAATAGGTTGCTGTCCTTGGTCCATTTCCGCTTCATTTATTAATATTAACCGTTCCTGCACAATAGTATTTATTTTAAAATTGAACTTCAGATTTGGAAAATATAATTTCAATCATGACTTATAATCCAATTTAGTTGGGTTTTTTTAAAGGTTGCCCTGTCTGAGAATGAGGGAAAGGACCTCGACCGGCGTGTTAGTAATTCGCATAAGGAATTAACATTTGAAATAAAGGCACAAAAAATTCCGTAAACGGCTATAAATACAAATGCCCTTTAGGATTTTTGCAGTCTTCACAGTCTCTGGTTGTTAATGTTCAACTGTTCAAGCTTACAGACCTGGAATCCAATTAGTCTTCCTAGTCCAGACTACATGATAACTAAAACACTATATTCGACTAACGTTCGATACCCTCTGCCACCAACTTGTCAATTACGACTAATTCTAATATGTATTCTCAATTAAGCTATAGACTCCAAAAAACCCCGTTTTAGTCCGTTCCTGAGCTTGAGAATTCACCTGATTAATTTTACCCGTCTGTCTGCCTGTCTCTACGTCATTTCACATCGGTCCTGGAGTCCTGCTGATCTCTAGGTCTAATAAGAGACACGACTGGATTCCTCTCACGTATTAACTTTGACCTTTGGATAAAATCAAGGAGCTTGTTCAAGGCTGTGCTAAGTAACTTATGTATGCATTAAAAATAACCTGGGAAATCTCAGTCTCCCTTTTCGGCTAATTTCTAAAAATCCTACAGTCCTAAAAATAAAATATAATTTTTCCAACCTTGGCCCATTACCAATCACTGAAGCTCAATTGCTACGGCAGTCTTACGAACAAATTTATAATTAAACGCTAAACGAAGTTAATTTACTACACCCTTAATAAAGGCGCTTAAAAAATATGAGCAATCAAAGGAAATCACCCACCACGCACTTCCTCACGCCTCGTGCCAATCTCCATAATCACGAATCCTAAAGCATTATGATATCCCGTATAATCCCCTTAGCTGACTAATTAGCCCTTAGCCCAAACCTTGAGAGTTGATTCCAAAAATAATAGATAAGCAATTATAACTAATAATAACCCATACTACCAAGCTCAGTGTGCACACAATCCCATACCAGTCACACGCAAAGGCACAGAGATAGCTAAATCAATCCGGCCTTGATTGTTTACTGTATTTTGGAAATGGGGATTATTAGGGCTTATTCAACATCCACCCACACCTCCTGGCTAATCAACTAATCAACTGACCATGCTGGGTTCGCGAAACAATAAAATAATCGTTCCTGTAATTTTAAAAGAAAAGATTTTGGGGCATATTTATGGCTTTGAAATTTTTATAGGCATAATTATCTCACTCTCCGGGCATATTTGTGTCCACGCATTTTAGTATCATTCATATTGATTTACGGGGATTTTAGTGCCAGGTTTGATTAATAAATTTAGTTACACCCACATTTATTCCGAGTCATCAGCCGAAATAATACAACCGTCTACGCACAAAATCTTAAAGCCTCAATGCTGTACAATCTAACATTTAACAGTAAGGTTATGTTTGATTGAATTACAGAAAAAAATTCTGGAAGAGCTATCCAGAGAGTTTACAAGTTTGGAGGTGTGGGTTGATATTGAACACTGACTGCCCTCTGACTTTAAATCACGTTCTTCCCGAACCATTTGTAGTGTACATCCTAATTAGCTAATTACCCATCTGAATATATTCTTGGCCTACAAGAGCATATACTTCCATTAATTAGCCATTAACCAAGCCCACAACAATGTCAGAAGAAGTTATTGTAAATATAAACACAGAAACGGATAAGTCAAAATCTCAATGAATACTCGAGAAGTTCAGGGGGTCATTGCCCTTATAAAAATCCGTAGAAATTTCTACATATTTTAACAGCTCTACATTTATGCATTGAATAATTAAATCTAAAGCTGAGAATAGTACAAACTTGATCGGGTTAGTTGTGCGTGGTGGTGGCACCCTATGGTTTCTTTTAATGTCGAGTAGATAGAATTTTATTGCTGGATTTTAATGGAGTAAGACAGGGTCGTATAATCTCAGTGGGGTGAGTGGTAATTACAGTTATTATAACTCAGAGGTTTTAGTACTAGATTTTATTAAACTGTTTAACTGTACAAAAATACGTTTTTTTTGACGGCCCATTAATAAAAAGGATAAAGAAACAAACGACTATTGTGTAATGTGCAATACACTTTCACCAGAAACATATAACTTACCTGTCCAACAATATCCATTGAAACAATTAGGTAAAAATAAGGTATATTTTTTTTAACTGCTGTTAACTAAAGACTTAAGCAGCTCAAAAATTCCTTTAAGAAGTTCACACAAGCAAGCAGAAGAGTGAAAAATTAAAATATGTATAATTAGTTGAACTTGAAATAGCTTTGTGATTTATAGTACAACGAATATTTATTGATTTACTATTACAATAATTATCCATTAATCTCAAATTGATCTCAGGCTCATTTACTTTCAAAATTGAATCTAATGAAAATACTTATTTTCATCGAAAGTTTAATAATCCATCTAATTTCCCTCCACTCCAATTTGTGAAATAGCATATTATCAAAAGAAAAACAGATTAAGATATATAATGTAATCATCGGGTAAAAACTTTCAAAAAACAATTAATTACAAATAGTCATATCCAACTATTTGTAAATACATGGCGAAAAATATACTCAAGAATTAACGCCTTTAGACGAATCAAATAAATAAATAAATCACACTCCTATAATTAGATCCCTCCCGGAGTTCGACTTCCAGCACCGGACAACAAAATTTCCATAATTCCAAGAAGCTACTCCAAAAAAATTAAAACACAAAGTTTGAAAAAAAAACTTGTTTATAAACTTTTCAAAAAAATACTATCCCCTATAACATAACTAGAGCTCCCATACCATTGTAATACACAAGAGCACCCATCATACTTTACAAACTCAAGGATAAAAGCTTATATATAAAGCATATATAGTATACCCTATAAATTTATATCAACCTCATATTTCCCAGAGTTCAATGCCCTCCTCACATATTACGTTAGTGGAATCCCCTATATATATACACACATACATATAAAATATGATGAAAAGAATGTATAAAAAATCCAAACATCATCATGACCAACCCATCGTCATACCCAATTTCCTTAAGATCATCTCCTTAAGCCAATCCCCATCTTACGAAATTATATTCCTCCTTAAAGACCCTTAAAAACTCTCAAGACATCTTTCAAGACATTCTTTTTTATTTCATTTCTCAAACGTTGAATTATAAAAATCCACCTCTTTTCTTTCTTCTGAGATATTTTAGTACCTCTTCCTCCGTTTATTACAAGAACAACGAGCTTCACATACAAAGCCTAGAACTATAATGAAATTCCCTTAACTTGGCTATCATCTTTGGTAAAAAAATCTGCAAGGTGTAGTTTTTTTGCAATGGATAGGTTAGTAGTTTAAATTATTGTACAGACTATTTGAAGAAGAAGAGGATACGAGATTAAGAAACCCGTCTGGTCTGGTCTGGTCTGCTCTACCTACCTACCACCTTAGGCAAGGTAGTTCTATAAGACCGTGACTTGCCAATTATTTTACTTACTGTACAATGTGTAGTTTGGGATTGTGTGCTGGGATGAGGTAAAAAAAATTAACCATTCCATTCATGTCTTGGCGAATACCTAAATCTCTGATCTACGCTTTCTTATACATTTATGAACACTTGGGTATTACAATGGGCTAGCTGCCTATGTCCTACTCAAAGCCTAGAAAAAAACCATTAAAACATTTAAAACTAAAGAAATGTATTCCAATATTTTCTATATCTATAAAATCGATTTTTTATCTTGACATGTGTTAATAGGTATTTCTCCGGACTTTGGATTAGACACAAAAGCTAGTGCATTGTAATTCTATGAAAACATATACATTTTTTTTTAATGACTCAAACTATCTTTAAATTACCATTTTCTTACAATTCCCACAATAACAAAATACGATCCTCCTAAGTGATTCACCCTCATGTTTTCCCTCTGTGTGACAAACAGTATTCCAAACTTAAGTGACGACACATCAAAAAATCCGTACATACATAAACTCTTGACTTACAGCCTCAAGAAGGCATTGCTCTTATTGCCTAAGAAATGTCGTTAGTTTCTTATCAATACCGGCCCATCCAGAACCAATATCCAATACCACCAAACCCCCACTAGTTAATTATTCTGCTAAACTTCTAAATAAAATAATTAAATTAGTAATGCAACTCCGGGTAATTTCCACTCACATTATTTATGAACCCTCCCAAGTGCTTACAGCCATTCCATCTGAATCCTCTCTCTCCAAGAGTCAATTTATTTCCAGCTAAGCAATTATACGTGACATTTGCCAGCATAGTACAATCTATCTTGAACATCCGTTAACCTTTTACCAGAGTCAACTCGAGTTTAAAAAAATGTATAAAGAAGAAAACACAGTCAACTTAAATACATATCCCACATGTAATCTTAAACCTTAGTGTTCCTAGTAAACTGCATCTCTCTCTCAACTCGTCAAACGTCAACTCTACTCTACACACTCGAGATATGCGAAGCTTTTTCAAAGTTTTTATAATCAAACACCACAACCACCACCGACTCCAGTAGACAACACTCTAATCAACTAGATACTAACTCTTACAGCCCAATCTCATCATCTCAATTTCTCAATGAGCAATGACGAAATCCTCAAGATAAGTTAAACAACTTGCCTCTCTACGCGTACAATGTACTTGCAAAAGGTTAAGTTTAATTTAAAGCTTCTTTTTTATACCTTACACTTGTTTTCAAATACTCAGCTCCACATTCAATAACAAATAATAATATCTCGCTATTTCTAATTATTATTACGCACCAGATTTTAATCTTCATCCACAATACAGTACAGAGTTCATCATCAAGCTCCAAGTGTTCAAATAAACTAACACAAAAATATGACTCTAAAAAACACATAGACAAATGTTCCCAATAGGTTTTCAACCTCTTTTCAATAATATCTGCAGTATGTGCGTGTGTTTTTTGTGTGTTTTTTTTACTTGTAACTTGTAACTTGAGCTCTTGAGTCATTTCAGTACCAAACCGGGGCTTTATATATACATACACGAGTAACACTACTTTATAATTTGATTGATACGAAAAGCAGACAATGCCACTCCCACTTTCATCATTTCGTGTATCATCCCAGAGAAACCTTAGGAAATCTCTAGTCTCTATTTAATTATCTGCAACTGAGTTGGGTGACTTTCTGAGCCCATAGCTCACAGAGTTACTTCAGTTACTTTTGAATCCCTCAGTCTTTTTAATAGCTGATTCTCAAGAAGAAAAAACATCTACAAGTCAGTCATCCGAGCCTTTTTCAGTATAATATACGTATTGAAGACTATGCATGCAAACATAAAGTATGAATATAAATATTCGGGCAATGCCATTGCTTTTCTAGGCGTCTGCAAGCCCATTAACGGGCCACTATTGATAAGGATTTTTTTTGAAGGTCAAGGATCGATTTCTTCGACATTATCGTAATTACATGACGAGTCTGCTTACAGATAGTCTAGTACATCGAACGAGATATTAAGATATTTAAAACGGTCCAGTAGCTAGCAAGGTGGTGAAAGAAATAGACGGACAGACAGATAGATATTTTAAAAGGAATTGCTGCTATAAAATCCGACAAATGTTCCTTTTGAACAACCCCTTAGAAGCCAGAATTGAGTATTTCTTGATCATAAAGCAGCGAGAATGTCACCATTTAATAAAACATGCTGAGCACAGGGAAACCCACTCCACCGTATCAACTTATTAAATATGCATATTGAATTCTGAATGAATGTCCCATTATTATTATTAACTTGTTCTCTCAATCTAACGACAATCTGCGCTCTTGTTGACACAGCCGGGTTTCAAACCCGTCCCAGACCTTTACATAGTCTTCTTCCTCACTCTTCCCTTTAGGTATTTAGATGCAATGACCTCTCCAGCGGTCTAGTATACTTATCAAACTAATCAAACTCTGGACTAAATAACCACTTCAATGTGATTCTATAGCACACAAAGTGGGACTAACTCCACAATCATCATCAAAGTCAATCCTCATGACTTCAAACTATTTTTTTTAAACCCAAGGCTCTACGTAAAATAATTAATCTCCTCCTTTTCAATCAAATAAATTAAAGCTTGATTGACCCAAACGGTTTTTAATGTTTTAATTTCAAGCTTCATCACTAATCCCCTTTTGAAAAGCAGTTCCCATTCACACATCATCCCCAAAAAACTTTCCGCCTCCCAATCCTTTATCAACGGCCCCAGAAATGGAAAGGAGTTGACTATAAAATCTCAAAGGATTTATTAGGATTAATATTAGGACTATTAGGAGTACTAGGAGCTATGAACTATGGCCAATAGAATAGTACGATCCTCCACTACCAAGAAAGACGTGATCATGAGTCCTGGATTCGAGATGGTGGTAATGCAGTGTGTAGTCTTTTCCTCGGGGTCAATGGCATCTCACAGACGTTGGATCGAGTTGAGAGTGAGAATTGGAGAACTTTATATTATCCTTTAAAAAAGTTTAATATATAAAAACTTATATCCCTCCTCTCTCGCTCTGCACATCCAGATCTGGAAAGCTAGCTGTACTCGTTGTAAAAAAGAAGATCAGAATCCAGCATATAGTAATAGTAAGTAGAGGCACGAACTTATAGGACTTAGTTTGAGAGGGATGCGTGTGGGTGGACTGAATTCAATACTGAGTTGTTCGTGGATCTAAGGGTTTATCAATTGTATGTTTAATTGATTTAAAAAAAACATTTGATATGCCCTAGAGGAGTTTATCGAGCTATTAGTAGAACTGTGACAGTAGGATTAATTAATTGCAATCATTGTTCTTGTGGAACTTTGGCAATTTCTAGACTTAAAGTAAAATATTGATTAGTAGAAACTTTTTTAAGTTAGACAAGATGAAAAGTTAAGAGAAGATTATAATCTCATGGTTTCATCTTCTTCGAATACTTTCTTGTCAAACTAAACGATTTTACATGCAATCAATTAACATTAAACATTGACGGTTCAGTTATTTTTACATTTCTTGGATAACAATTTCTACTAAAAATAACTGAGCAAAAGGGACTAACGTTTAAGTTGAATTTTTTAGTTTTAAAATTTAAAAAAAAAAGTATTTTCAAGGTCACAAATGACTTCAAAAACTGTAAAAGCCCCTAAACCACTAACCATAAAATAAGGCCAAGGTACAAAATTCAAAACAGCTATTATCCACAGATAGTCCATCAAAAAAAGTTTAGCTAGATTTCAAACAAATTGATACAGGAACTTATTCCCATATGATCCAAGTTAATTAATTCCTCTTGGTATTATCTAATCATCCCCAGGGAGCTTTAAATAATAAAAATCTTAGCTCCTCCTCCTTCCAGCTCATTTATTCAATTCCATATCAAAACTCAGAGACAAGGTACATCAATTTCTCGTCAAATTACCTCAAATTTAATCAAATCTTCTCTCTTTAATTAACTCTTGGCATTTCCATCTCTTTTATTCTTGTATCAATTCGGAATTAAACCTTGGACTAAGGCCATTGGGATTTCTTCAACCTTCCCAACCTACCTCTGTAATCTTACAAATGAAAGGAAACTAAGAGCTTTGACGATGCCTTAACTCATAGGATATGGGTCATCTCTGATTATCTCTGATATCTACTTGAAATTACGAATTCTTCACCAACATTTCCTTTCTCCTTACAGACTACCCTCGTAATATCAAATGTTTGAATGGAACTCATCAAATAGCTTCATATTTTCATCACATTAATTTTCATATCAACCGAATTGTCCGACAGCCTTGAATACTCGTGGGGTCATATCTCGATTTAGACATCCGACAAACTCCCACTTCCCATGTCTACTCAGAAAATGTCCAAAAGTTTGTGACTTCTCCAGAAGCAAAGCAAAATCTTTGAATCATTATTCTAACATGAGGGGGTGATCATTGCCACTGGATTTGAGAATACAGGCTCGGAAAATCAGATTTGCAATCAGGAAATTTCCAAATAACCCTTCGTCATAGTTGACAGTGAAAGCGTATAAAAATACACGAGGCAGACGTACACCAATCTACTGCGTATCTCGACTTTGGTATTGAAAATACATTCTTATTCCAATAAAAAAATACCAACACTATAGTCTACACCTCCAGTTGTGTGGATTTAAAATAGACAATGCCACTATTTCACAAGAGCTTAACAATACAGAGGCTTATAATGTAAAGTAAAGAAGTGTACAAAATCAGATTAACTATAGCCCAAAAATTGTCTAATTGAATTTAAAAACCTCAACACTCAACCCGGTAACCCGGTTCCAAGCTTTTATAAACGAAATAAAAACACTCGCTTCAATCTATTGACTTTCCAAGTTTAATGTCAACTAAATGTTCACTTTTATATTTTCAGAGCAGTTAAAAAAGTCTTCTTGCCTTGGTTGCAGATTGGGAAAGCTCCCTCCGAACTTTCCCTCAAGCCTTTGCTTTCCCTAGATAGCCAAAGCCAAGGGGAAAAGGGTTACAAAAAACTGCTCCCTGCAGTTGAGACTTAATCGATAAACTCTAAGGAGAAATGAAGCTGAAAGTTCATTGTCCTGTGGGATCCGTTGAATGACAAGAGTAATTTATGACTCCAACTAATCAAAGACAACAAGCTAATAAAAAACAGACTTAGCTCTGCAAATACGCAAATTCATAGCCTAAACTAATATCCGTCTAATTAGAACATCAAACTTTGCTAACTAACAGAGTAGCTACAGTCTATAAAATAACTTCCTTGAATTTGTAAATCAAATAAATACTTTTTCTCAATCATGCTCATTAATTATAATTCGATAATTAAACAGCCAAGGTGACTCATCATAAGACCTAATTGCTTTTATACTTAAAACACGTTATGCCGTATTGTCTGTCTGAACTGTCACTGACATTCAAATCCTCAGTCCCAGATAAATCACTTGGATTCCAGACTGGCATAGAACATCTCCCTGCCTCCTGGATCTTGTCAACAACACAGATGAACGTTGGAATAAAGTTTTCTAGAGGATTGGTGACACTCTAAACAGTGTATCCTCAAGTCAGAGCCTCCTCTAAATTTTATTGGCGACAATTCAGTAAAAACAAGCGAATTCTTCCAATAACTCTGAATAAAACGAGGGGCTTGAACCCCCACCGAACTAATAAACTAATGGAACACCAGGCAACTCTTATTAAACTTTTTTTATATTCTGATATAAGTTCATTGCATAAAATCCTACACGGGCGGGTAACAACCCGGGACTACCCGCCTCTTTGCAAAATCCTACATGTCGGTGTCACCCTGGTATTCACGTATCCATAATAAGTGGCAAGGCCAAGGCCTTTGCCCTGAATCATTGCTAACGCTGCATATGGAAATCCAAGCTATAATCGTTATCCTTTTGCAATCCTATATTTTTTTTGGCTTCTTTCTGATCACGAAAAAATTATAGATCCTTTGACTTGACCCTGGCTGCTCTTTGGCAATATTGATCTGGTGGATACTTTGTTGGAGATTTGTAGGCGTTCTCAATACCAAGTCTTAGCTAAGACGTAGCGAAGGACAAGCGTGTCCATGCCTTTTATTGATCCAGATATCCAGAAAGATTAATCCCGATACTTCTCCAGTTAATAAGAGATGGGAAATATTAATTCCTTCTGACAATGCGGCGAGTCAAGTTCCTCGCCCCCGGAAAAAAAATTATGCACGAATAAGGCTAGATTTAATGAGGTTAATCTAAATATACTCAAGACAGGATATCTAAATTATGTAAAGCCATATGGCGAGAAAGAAACCCCTGCAGAATAACTAGAGACAAGAGATCAATAAGATCCAAAAAGATCTCTGACCTTTCATATTCAAGTGTTTTTAAACCTACGGAGAAACGGCACGGGATTGCAATTATAAATATTTTCGAGGAGGCGAAATCACAATTGAGAATTACTTCCTACGTTTACATGCACCACCACCACCACTACTTTGTAACAGCTACCACAAAGAATCTCCTCTATAAATGTCATGCATAGATTTTTGCCCTTCTGCCAACTCTCAATCAAGGACTTGTTTCAAGATGAGACGATTTAGACAAATCAAATGCACATCTTCTTTTACATTTAATTTAAACACACTGCCAGAGGTGGTAGTCTAGAATGCAGTTAATTAAAGCCACGAGCCTGATTTTTATTTGGAATCAAGTGCAATGAACGGCTAGGACTTTGATTGCGAATTCTGAATGGCAAATGGGGAGTTTCAAAGTCAGACAGAACTTGGGCATGGCTGTCAGTCTCAGGGGAGAGTGGGTGTGCCATCAACGATGTGGATGCCGAAGAACGCTCAGTGTTTACGGTCGATTGGATTATTTAGAATTGTTTATTGTACTCAGCCCAGGAAGATCGGTGAAGAAAGTTTGGACCACAAATTAGTCTAGTTTAATTAGTTTAGAGAACTGTAACCACTTTTACGTTAATTTTAAAAAATTGGGTTCAATAACTTGCAGTTTCAAGCTGCGAAACAGTTTGGTGAGGGGGATATTTTTTTTAAACATGGTTTATATGACATTTATTATGCCACCGTTTATAAATGTGATGTGTGTAGATTTGTAGGTGGTAACGGTACTGAACTGGAGGTCATAAAAATTATCCGTCATTCATGGAACGTGATATTTGTGGACGTAGTGAATTATACACGCTTTGAGTTCACTGCTAAATCAATTGGGGATCTCCTTTAGAATTTCATTGCCACAATGAAGCTATTGACCTTTTACCGATACTGATCATCTCCCCCTCATGCAGAAGGTGACATACCATGAATTTAAAAAAATCTGATGCTACTGTCGTCAGTTGCAGGGTGTATTGAATTTTAAATAAATTCTAAAGTATAATAATTGTCACTATAATTTTATTAATAAAAAAATTACCCAGAAACGTTGCTATAAATCCCTAATCCCCACTCGAATGTTATCCCGTCACTTACATTCACAGGTTCACAAGGTCATAACATTTCTGCTTATTCTGAGCCATAATAAACAGAAATAACGCTTTAGTCTCCAGCCCTCCTATAAAGTGGAGACATTAAAGGCGTGGGTGGCAACTACGCTCTCCATTGTACAATAGTTGTCAACACACAATGTCATCCCCAGGATGACATTCATCTTGACACTTTGCTTACATTACTGCAACCAAAAAAATCAAGTCTAAATTAGTTTGACCCTAGGAGTTGCAATTTTTAGGGGCTTGTGACAAATGACAAATCCCATAAAAGAAATAAATTCTAAACCCTGTAATCATGAGCCCAACATCCGTCATACATGACTCTACATCCAAAATACCAACACACATCTAAATCCTAAAGTCAAATCCACTATAGAGTCCAATTGTTGTATAATCCAACACCCTTTTTTGATCCTGGAACATGCCAAGCCGAGAAAAAAAACTTCCCTGAATGACCAAATTCCACCCTGTTGGCTTTATTCCATAAAAACCATTGACACGATAAATAAAATACAAATTGATTCCTTATATTATTATTCCATGTCATACAAATCCATCCATCCATGCAGTTCCAGCCATTCAAAAACCTACAATAATGTACAACATAATATAAAAGCCGTTACCTTGTAATTTTGTCCAGTAAAAAATCCAGATTTTTTAATACAAGTAGTTGCGGGAATTTATATAACAATTTATATAATTCACCTCCTTCCGCTTCCGATAGCCCGTGAATAAAAAGTTCCAGTCAGCAGGCTGACCGTAAAAACAGATAACAACAATTCAAGTTCACTACAGTTCAATGACCCCTCTCATTCACAAGAATTTATGTACTTTCTTTGCTAAACCCACCACCAGATAAGTCCACTCATCCTTTTCCCTATCTCATCACTGGAGACTAGGGAATCCACACTTATCCAGTTTGAATGACTTGATGAGAGAGTGACAGTTCACAGTTGGACTTATAATGTTTTGTACACAGACCACCTCGGGTTGAGTGTCTATTATTATTGTTATTATTATTAGTTGTAGTACTCGAAATAATATGTTTGATTTAGTTTACACAGTCACGACCGACAGTTCCGGCTTGGCTCTAAGCACTCCAACAGCTCTGTAGAGTGTTGTGTAGATTTATAAGCATGGGCTTATCACTGGACTAACAGCTGATAAGATACAATTTGGATCGTCCTCTTCCAAACTTACAGTTCCAGTAGGATCAATTCACGTCCTTTAGAGACTGGACACTGAAGAGAGTACAGTAGTAGCAAGCACCAAAACTCCAAAGTGCATATATGTCACTTATCGCATCAATACCACAAATCTGCTTATCTTTAAATGTATGTAAATAGTTTTTCATAAGCTCTCCAAGTAGCACCCAGTGTATGTTCCTTACAATAACTGCTTCCAGCTTCCGTCAACAAAGCAATATGAATTGTATTCGAAATATTTTTAGCACACCTTTTTGGCACGTTTTTAAGATTTTCAAAATCCAACTCACCCAAGCTCACTGTATGACCACGATCCGCTTCTTATATTTCTCATCAAGAATGTCAGAGTAATCCATTCTTGCAGTGTTTATCTTGTATAGATTATGAGGCTGTTTTTTCTTTGGCACAGCCTACAGGCAGGTGACAGGAGAATTTCATAAACTTTTGAAATCCTGAACAGTGTGGGTAAATGGGTTTTGCGTGGTTGAGCTGTTTGAAACAAGAGCGAGTCAAATCCGGAGTTTTTACGTCTTAAAAAAAGAGGACCAGACCACGTGGAGGTTCTATCTTTGGATGATCGATGATGATGATCGATTTTATACCATGAGAATGACTTTGAATTCAAAAGAACGTGGAACCCTTTTTTGCAGGGCTAGTCCAAGCTATTCCGTTGGTATTTAAATCAGAGCTGAATGTGATTGTACAAACTCACCAACACAGAATAGTGTGAGATGTGGGTGACACAAGGAAATTAACTTTAGATTGTCGACTGATGATGACAACAGCCCAGACTCTTCTAAAGAGCGAGAGAGAGAGACGTAGAATTTAACAGTAAATATCCCAAAGTGCACTTTGGATCCCCACCAAGGTCACGGTCAAGGTCAATCCTTGCAAAATCTAAGTTACTTTTCCTCCCTTTGATCCTCCTCTTGCTCCGTTGTGAAAATGTATTTTAACAACACCTCTCACCTCCAATCCTTTCAACTTTTATTTCACAAATAATCTCAATGAATTACTTGACAAAATCCCCAATTATTTTCTCATTTCAAAAACACTATGTTTACCGTCTATTAAAAATTTTAAACTCAACTACTTCCCAATGTTAATCCGTCCAAATAAAGTGTTACACAGCTCCTTCGTCCAAGCCGATCTTGGTGGTAATGAACTCTGTGTGTGTGTATGATACCACCTAGGGATGATCTTGATTCTTGATGGATCGTTTCTTGGGGATAATCAAGATGAGAAGAGGACGAGATTTGATAGAGTCGTGACAAGGACAAGAGCTACACCTCCACCATAAATCAACATTCAACAACAATGTAGACTCTCCAAGAATGTCAGTGAGTCAGTAGTGGCTGTAAAGGTCAACAATGTTTGGGAAAGTGAAATCTTGCCGAGGTCGTTGTCCTCGGTTGCAGTAATCTGCGTCTAGAGAGTCTCTCTCGATGCTGACAACAATCACCACAAGATCCTCTGTGTCAAAACTATAGGCCTAAGATGATCACACCTCAGACAGTGTCTCATAAAAGCTGTTCTCTCTTCTTAGTCTTCTTATTAGGGAAAAAATTTGGCAAGCCCCCTCCGGCCTTTTTAGGTAAAACTTTCAACGAGCTCACTAGGTAAAACTGTACAGGTTTTTTTTCTTCCTTAAGTGTTTTTATAAGTCAATCGTTTTATATGACAGTATTGTTGTTGTTGTGATGCTCTTCTTCTTGTCTCATGTAATTACATGGGATTTGATGAAATGAGGGGAAAATAGTTCCCCAGGTATTTTCTCTATGTTATGGGCAAATGAATATTTCCCTTGTTGTTTATCTATTTTTCTTTTAATTCAAAATTGAGATGCTCGTATTTTGAGGGCAAGATTGTGTAGACAGTAGTTAGTTAGATGAGAGTGTGGTTATCTATTAAATTGTGTGTACTGCACACTATTATGCAAATCCTCCTCTCCCGATGATCTCTTGTTCAGAGGGGCTTTCGTATGTATTTTTATTGACTTTGTATTATTTTTATATGTATATTTATGTATGTATTTCGTCGCCCAACGTGTTTGGGATTCTCGTTACTCACTGCGTTTTCGAGCCGAGTAGGAAGTGAACTGATGTTCATGAGGAGACAGAGGGACTGAGTGGCCAAGTCCATGTATACCTCCATCGTCGTCATCATCATCATCTCTCTCTGCTTTTCCTCTCTCCATGCTCAAAAAAGTTCTGTCAAATTCGCCAGACGGGCTTCCACCCAGGGGCGGATCTAGAAATTCCTCCAGAGGTTAGGATTCTGCCAGGGGGGAGCAGATGGAAAATTTTATTTTATGGAACTAAGAATTAGTTTGGGCCGAGGGGGTTTTATTTTACAGTTCCGGGATGAACTTTTGAAACTTATTTTTTTAAATTCAGTGTCACAACTTTTTTTAGGAAACTTTAAGCAATGCTTCAAATTGGAAATAATTCTCTAGAAATCAATTATTATTTTAAGTTGAAATGAAATCGCTAGTATTTTTTTAAAACTTGAACATTGAACTTGAATCCATCCAATTCTCATGCAAGCTTCAGCGATTTCAAACGCATTTCATTCAAAAACATTTGATAAAAACCATGGCTGATTCATTTTTCTAGAAATAAAAAAAATTCATCCGACTCAAAAAAATCGCAACCCCCAAAATCCCAGACCCCCCTCAAATTCCCCAAACTAACCTAGTCCACTCCATGTGGATTTTTTTAAATTCGAAGTTTTTTCGAAAATCCCCATAAGCAATTTCCCCCACACACGCCCCTCCACAACTCCAGGCAGAAGAGCAACGAACGGGAAGCTAACGTGGTTAAAGAGGATGATAGAGTTGCCCATGTGCTATCTCCATAAGCACATTTCTGCCTATACTAACGAGAAAGGGAAAATGCAATTCGCCTGTGCCAAGCTCTGTATTATTATATCTGTGTGTGTGTGTGTATGTCTTGCCGAGTTCAACAACCTCGAGGAAACTTGAACTAAGCTTGTGGCAGTGGTGGTGGTGGCTTACTTGCTCTTATCCAAAACACTCGGCATACTACCTTTTCCAACTGGCAAATCTAACCCTTTTTTCACCAAGTATACTCTACTCAATATTGGCACGTTAACTTCTGCAAACTCAAGCCAAACTCTCGTTTCCTGGAGTATCGACATACTCTCCAGCATACTCCCTCTCTCTCTCTGTGTTCCAGAACTTTTTTTTAGAGTTCATTTCTCCCAAAAATATTTCGTGTTTGGAAAATTCAATAGTCTCTCTATAGCTCACGTTATTTTAAATATGTATATACAGAAGCTTGTTCATGTTATATTTGTATGTATAGCGTGTGCATTTCCAGAAGTTCAAATATTTAGAGGAAACAAAATAAAAACCGTTTCTCCAGTTGCGTATTCTGGAGATTTTACTGAGCCTGTTTTTTTGCGTAGACATTGCCCTTTTAGAACGTCCCCTTAGTTAAATATTAATTAAGAGAACGTTGAAGAAGCTTTTACTGGGCGTGGGTTTTTGCACATAATTTGCCTTCTAAAACGTCCCTTAGTTAAAGATGAATTATACGACATGCTAGAAACGTAAATTGTGTGCGAATTAATCAAAACCATTGGATATTATAGTTCGCAATATTAGTGGTTAGTTGTGGGCTGAACTGCATGTGAAAGTTTTTAAGAGTTATGTTGCAATGAGTCATGTACTTAAGATATTTAAGAGATTATGTTTTATTATAAGGCCTTTAGCTACATGGAAATCTAGGGTGTTTTTGTAAACGAATGTATAAGAATGCCCCCTGTGTTTTTAGCAGGGTTTAGGATCGTAAATAAAAGAAGGTGGTGTCGATTTCCTAATCCTGCTATTCCTGCTGACTTTTTTAAAACTCTTAAAGTGGTGGGGGTTCTAGCTGTTGAAAAATTTGATTGAGAGTGGATTGCAAAGAGTCTTATCTTTTGGTTTATGAGATGCATTTTTTTAATACTTTTTTATGAGATGCAGTTTGAGTTATTATTAATTATTAATACGGGTAGAATTTATAACGCTAGCTTTAACCATCTAGTTTCCTCTCAAAGTTTTCTCTTTGACACTTTTTTGTCCAAATCTCAGCTGTTGGGTTGACAGGTGACAGTTTTGAGACTGAGATGCATTGCAAATGTAAATTTTACTGTACCTTACTAAGCTTTTGAGGTACTCAGAATAGTATTTTAAAATGCACATTTTTCGGGCTTAAAAGTTTGGTTTTAAAACATCAAAATCCGTCCTCGGCATGGTTTTAAGATGAAGATATATTCATTCATGCAAATAATTTAATACATTTTGAATCTAGAGGATCTTTGTTTATGGGACAACCACTTTTTCCCTCGGTTTACAAAGGCAGTCAGATTTTGATCGCATCACAAGATTTTAAGTTGATCGTTCCGTTCGGTACAGTGACTTTGAGTCTCTTAAATAAATTTCATCCCGGCTTCATAACCCATGCATGTGGATTTCCAGAAGGGGCTTAAAAATTACAGCTTAGGATGTCGGATTTGTTTGGGCTCCCTGGTACTATAAGTACGGAGCTGAAATAGCCCTGTACCCAAGTAACTCCGTGGTTTTGTTGAGAGACAATTTTCAGCAGAGATGGATGTGAATATTAAATTCGGTCATTTTATTTACGGAATATAATAGTTTATGTATTCACTGTCCAAAAGGTTCAATGTCCTCTTGATCCAATTTAGGCTTTTTGTGAAGGAGGGGCCAAGAGTCGTCAGAAGATAAGTGGGGTACTTTTCTGATCCTTTCATCTTCCTGGGCTTGAAGTTAAAATATACAAGATGTAATTATTTATTACCTTCTCATTCCCTTTTCCTGGAAATGTCAAGACAAGACAAAGATGTAACCACCCACACGTTCAATTTAAACTCAAAAAGGCCCTATGAATCTCGACAATCTCGACACTTTTGAAGAAACTTTTCGAGATGAAAGAAACAAAACAGAAATTGTAATGATGACACTGTGAAGTAACTACATTAGAGCTGACGTGGGACTTGATAATAAACTCCTTTTGAGTTTCAAATTTTAAAGGATGGAAAATAAAAGAGGGCAAGAATGTGACAAAAATTGGACCCTATGGGAATGAGGGGGTGAATTCTTTTTCGAATACTTGTGACATTTTAACATTTATTATATTATGGGCTACAAATGTTAATTAATTTGTATAAAATCAATATCAATGCATCCAACTATCGATTATTTAAACTGGCTAATTCATATTCCACAAATTCCAAGCTCTAGAAATTTCATTTGGCTATTCGGAGCAAGGACATTACAATTTACTAGGTGTCTACAGGCGCATTAATGGGCCACTATTGATAAGCATTTTTTATAAGGTCAACGTTAACATTTTTATGTAGTACCCTTGTTGTATCCCTAGCCTAACTAATCTAGTTAATCGAATGAGCTATGAGCTATCCAGACTTTAAAATCGGTCCAGTTGTTATGGAGGAGTAGGGAAACAGAGAGATAGATGAGATAAATGTACTCATAATTTACATGTATTTATCCTACAAGTGCCTTTTGCATAGAGATTTGTATGTATTCCATTCAAATTTTCGGATTAACTATTTGTTATAATTTCCACATTAGCTGTACATCATGATTTGCCTATCTGTTTAGAAAGTATGCAAATGTGTATGAAATCTCGTCCCGTTGGCCTGGATTGGTTTGTTCTACCAAAATCTCCAACTTATAAATTTAGAGCTTCTTTCAAACTATAAATATTGTTGAGCTTTTAATATATTCTGACAATAAAATCTACTATTATTATTTAATTTTATGTAACTTTGTATACACTATCAACTTTTTAATTTAGTTTTACTTGCAACAATTATTCAGGCTTGTCTGTAGTATTTGCTTAATATCCAAGTAAAGAACACATTCGGTTTTATTTCCGGGAAGTTCTTGCTGAAAAGCTTCTAAAATTTAGCCTACCACTATTAATAGGTAATCGTAATCAACAATTTCAACAATTCAGAAACATTTTAATTCTTGAAATTCATAAAAAAATATTTCATAGCAAGAAAGACTATAACCTGCTCTCAAGGTAAAGATAAATTAAAATATATTCGTTTAAGGTTTAAAGAGCGGGATCTTTAAAGTTTTTCGCTAATTAGGTGTTAGCGCGTGGTGTGCGTAGCTCCCTTAATTTAATTTAATTATAGTTATATTAGTTATTGCATTTAAATTAAAAAACAGGGTAATTTAATAAGCACCACATACGCGTTTAAAAACGATAATAACCAGTAGTTACTCTAACTGTGAAGGTTATCAAAAGAACATGGCATCGTTTAAGGGCACCCCCGGCCCCATAGTCCTTGGACGTGATCGATCCAAGAGGAATGAAAGCAGTGCTGACGGTCTTGATGTCATCGATCTTAGCCTTACTGGATTAGGCCTGGAAAGCCAAGTTCCAGGAGAGGATTGTTCTTCTGGACAAGATGATGATGACGATGAGAGCAACACATATAACTTTCTCGATCCTAATGAAACTCGGCGAGTTGTCTCGGACATGATCGATACTTGTCAAGGTTAGTTCAAGTTCATATGTTGGATTTTAAGCTCTAATCTGCATCAAGTGTAACAAAAGATTGATTTCGCTAATTTACAATTGTTGACGTTCGAATCGTAGAGCTGGATGAAAAGCAAGGATTCCAGGAGAATGAAAATGAGCTCTTCGCGCAGCAAGTTAAGCACAGCAAGATACTTTTTGAAAGACAGTTTGGATTTAAAAGACGCGTCTCATCTGGAGGTCCCAGTTTTGTCAATATTAAAACCGAAAATGCAAGTTCTTCGAGTGACGAAAGTGAGGCTATTTCACCTCACTCAACTCCTGATAAGCATGGGCGAGTACAGTTGACTCAGGACCAGGAAGCTGCAGTCGTAGGTGCGTAAGTCATATTATATATTTCAAGGGCTTATGGGTTAAATTGTCCGCGTGATTAAAATGGCAATCTTGCAATTACAGCGGATGCAACTGCTAGTGCAATGTACCTGTCCTACAAACATACAAAAATGTGCGCTGGACTAATGCGGAAAAAGGTTCAAGCGATGGGGGCTAACGAGGCTGTGTTTTCTGTCGAGGCATATCTGACTTCTTTGGTAGAGAAATTAGGGATTTTATGTATTCTATAGATTCCAAATCTTTTATGTGATTGAAAGATTTATGGAATGTCGATTTAATTAACTTTTTTGTATTTAGAGAAAACTAGGATGTGATGAATTAGGAGTTTATTCCAGTAAAAGGGCTCTCAATAAAGTCGTCATTGACACTGCATTCACGATTAAGACCTTTCCGTCGTTCCCATGCATGCTGGGGGCTTTTGATCTCCGGGAGTTCAAAGACAAGCTGGATAACAAAGATGAGGACGTGCAGAAAGGGGTCAAGACAGAAGGTGCTAATAAAGTCAAACGAGGGAAGCTTTTCGGGAAAGACACTAAGCCAGCTGCCCATGAAGAAGTCAATGCGAGTCAATTGAATCAGCTGAATTCGAAAAAGGAAGAGACATCAACTGAATTTAGAAAGAGTTTAATTAAATTCTGGAAAGAGAAAAAAGGTCCTGTGAATCTTTTTGAGTTTGCCATGAACAAAGATTCTATTCGGGACACGCTTAACAATACTTTCACTTTGGCGTTTGGCGTTCGCGATGGAAGTATTGAACTTGCCCAAGATGGTATGTACAAATTATGCATTATACAAACTATCATACATGCTAAAAAAAAACAATTATTTTAAACAATAAGCTTCACACTTTTAAATAAAGCAAAATTGGAAAAGAATAAGCTTGCCCTTTCCGTGGAACCTTGTCCCATACCGAAAAAAAAGAGCAATGATGAGTCTAATAGTGTCAATCGACGGCAATGCATTTTGTCTGTATCATCAAAGGTGTTGAGGGTAAGTAACACTTAGTAACACTTGATTGGGTATTACTTGAATTTGAAAAGATATCACTTGGTGATCAAGTTAACAATTTAACACATTATCTGATTTTCAGAAAATGCAATCATTGGCTGAAGGTGACTCTGTTATTGATCCAACTTCTTAAGATTCGGCAGGTACAACGGTGCAAGAAAATTTGCAATACCTAAACAATCGGTAGTTTGAGAATATTGTAAAAAAAATCAACCCGGTTCTGTAAAATCTGTTTTTTGTAGTCGCTGTGAGACTTGATTACTTACAGCTGCAATTTATGTACCTATATCCAGCCTTAAGTTTCAATGGTTCAAGGTTTATGAAATTTTAGGTGATCTTGACGATTTTTTACCGTTGTAACAACTCACATTCAGTTGAGCTGAAAGAGGTATCCAGTTTCTTACGATTAGTTTAATTAGTTAAAAATTCGAAATGAAAATAAATGTCATCGTTTTTTTAATATTGATAGTACTGGTAATTCTAATGGAAATAATTTGCATGCCCTGTTTGCTATTCCAGTACACTTTCCTGGTTCATTTGAATAAACGGCTTTGATACAAATATCAACAGGCTTCTCATCTGTTCCCCTTCTAATCTAAATTTTCTTGGCTTGACTGAATGACCCTGAGTGAGAACACACTGTAGCTGTGCACGGTCCTTTTGATTCTGCATAATCGTGTCGGAGAAATGTCTCTGCCAATCCCACACTTTATCAATATTCGACAGTCGATCTATATATAATACCTTCACTACATAATCTAAGCATGGAGATCAAGGGCATAGTTTTAAGGCCAGGCCAAGGATAAAGTTTCATTGGCAAAGCAGAATACTGATAGCCTACAAATTTGATCGCAGATTTTGACTTTGAAAAACCCCAAATTTTATTCAACTTCTTCATTCAGACTAAGTTCTAAATACCATGATTGAACTCATACTCAGATGCAGTATAAATCCTATATGATTATTCTGCATTTTCATTAAAATACCCCTCATGGGACCAATATTCAAATGAGCTCGGAATTCAGCGTATAAACCGCGGGCCTAGCTTTCCCCGAACTTTTTGCTTACGCAATACACGCATAGTGCGTCATGCCAAGCAAACGTGATTGCTGTGAAGCTGTCAAAAAAGGTAGATAACTATTATTATCCAATAGTTAATTTAATTGTCAAAAACAGTCCAAGCATCTGCATACAGCGGAGAGGATGGCAAGGGTGGATTCAAGCTGTCAATGGATTGCAGATATTTGATAAAATGCGTGTATGTGTGACTTAAGCAAATGCGGGATGCTGATTGAGTCAAGGCTGACTGTCAAAGTGTGTGAGTGTAAACTGTAAAGCATTAGTTGTTCCGCAATTTAATTACAATTTAACAGCCAATGATTCTTGCATATGATTTTATCGAGTATGAGATGATATAGTGAAAGTAGTAACCTTATGAATTTATGAATTATGACTCATTGTGGCTTATGAGTTTGTAAATATGTGGGATATTTATTATTTATCCACCATATTGGATAACAGTGTGAATTGGTTTGAAAGTTTAAGAAGGTCAACCCATTCATCAATTCCTCATCCCAGAGAAAACATTTTATGCACACACACGTGGAAGAAATTGCTTCATTTTGAAATCAGCCCACCTTTTCCCTTCCAACACACTCCACATTCTAAAAGATAAGCCCCACACCCTCGTCCTAGTCAGGGTCATCCAGATTAACTAGTCCGTCTGAGTCATTAAATGTGGCTTTGGAAGATCAGGACATTGTAAGGCGTGTGTGGAGGAAGTACACCAACAAATTAGGTAGTTCTCTCGAACTTGTCACCCAAATGTCATGTGTCAAGAAAATGCTTTAATTTCCAACTCTCGAACTATACACTCTTTCAATTTGGCATTCATTAATTCAAGCTCATACCCAGGGACACTCGGATTTACAAATACGATGCCTGCAAAAATAAATTCAAGTTCACCCAGTTGATTTATTTTCGTATGTTTATGTGGGGTTTCCCAATAGTTTGGACGAAATAAAGTCGATACACATACAAGTTAGGATCGGTAGGCTTTTACCGGTGGTGGTATTGATTTGAAAGTTTTTTTTAGCTTTCAAGGAATCCAATCTAGTCCATATCTTCATTCTTTCGTATAGCCTTAAAAGAGATGAAAGGATTTCGTCAAGAGTAAAATTAATTCAACAAGGCCACGTTGTTATTTCTTATTTTCGAGTTGCTACGGGGAAATTCAGGGGAACCTGATTATTATGGAATATGGACCCTAGAATTTTAAATCCTTTGTCCCTGAGCCGTTGTTATTTTTACATTCGCCGTCCGCCCTAATGCCAGGATAGTTACAGTGAAAACGTCCACTTTGAAGTTCTTGGGAATCTTAAATAAATCCAATTTAATTTGATTGATCAAATCCCGAGGCACTGCGGATAAAACGTCAACACTGCCATTTGTTTTAGGAAAGTGTGGACACATTTAAAATCAAATGCAAAGATCATTCTCTCATCAACGTTGTCAAAATATGAATTGATTACAAACTAATTTTGGTGGGTGCCACCTCTCCCCATAGACTATACGAAATTCGATGAATGATAAGACGTAGTTTGAGCTCCTCAGTAGTTTTGATTGAGTTTTGACAAGTTTTTGAGGCAGAAGGGGTGTATAGACTTGGATATGATATGTTTTATTATCAATATGAAAGAATCGGGGTTATCTTGAAAGGGGAAATGGCAATGCCCGCATGGCCTAGTTTTGCATCTCTCGAAGGTCTACCTCATCCACCAGTCTCCCTTTCATTTCAATTTTTATGGCCCTCTCTCTCCTTGGATGAATGTGAGGGCCGTAAAACTGGATGCGACTGAAATTTACATACTCAGCACATTCAAAGTAATTGTGACATCATGGGCCAGGGGCTAGATCCATCATTGTACTTAAGTCCAGTTTCAAATTTAAAGTTTATAAGCTGAGGAGTAGAAAATACTTAAAATGGATGAAGCTAACCCCAGGTCAATTAAATTGGCAAATTGTGTTTTTTATCTCATGAAAATGGACATGAAAGGAAACTGGGAGATGATGTTGATTCTAGATGGCTGATGATGGCTGATGATTATTGATGCTGCAATTCTATGGCCTATACTAGAAGCACCAACAATGACTCATTGTCACGGCCAACGGGCCAACCTTTCATGAAAAGAAATGCGAGTTGAACGAGAGGACAATGGAGAGATGCCAAATTA
The DNA here is from genome assembly GCA_034694785.1 of Agrenia bidenticulata. Lineage (NCBI taxonomy): Eukaryota > Metazoa > Arthropoda > Collembola > Entomobryomorpha > Isotomidae > Agrenia > Agrenia bidenticulata. The sequence goes on from JAQFYM010000418.1 coordinate 67,671, forward strand.
TAAAAGGACTAGGGAGAGAGTCCTTGGTAAATCAATGGATTTATCTCAACTAGCCGTCTGTTCTAAAATCTGAATTGATCTTGTGAAAAATTAGAAATGGAGATGACCCCGTTTGAGCACAATTTGAGATCTTTATGATCCCCTCTGATGATGGCATTGCACATTGTTGAGGAAGATGAGATGACAAGAAGGCTCTCAAATTCCAAATGCTCAATTTAGGCCAGAGGGTGTACAAGTAATTTTGGCTTCTATTTATATTTCTTTTATACACAGAAATCGATCAGTATTTCGTCATTGAGGTGTAAGATTCAGATTGGAATTCTGTATGCGAGGTTTTCTACGTATGGCTTTCATTACTAATTAGTTGAGTAGGTTTTAGTATTCGAAACTTTTGCAAAAGCTCATTTATTTCATTTGTAACAAACAAGTTTGATTGAAAAGAATTCCATTCATCTTTTCCCATTTTCAAAAGTTTAAAGGTATTAAACCCTAGATTAATAAGCTTACGATGATGAGAACGGACATTTAAACACTAAACGGTTTAAAACTAATTTTAAGCTCAAAAGTCCAAATTATATTAGCATAATTTAATTAATTAAAATACTAAGACGTAGCTTAGGGGGCCACTTGGATAATTAGTTTCCTTTAAAATTAGTTAATTTTTCTCAGAAAGAAATTCGCATTTTACCCATGCGGCGACATCCATCAAATCCAATCCCAATTCATGGACAACCGAATACAAGCTGTTGTGATCCCAGCTTGCTAGGTGTCCCTTCTGCCTTGTCCCCGTTTTCGGGTCTTTGTCCACAGCCACAACCGGAATATCCTTAACAGTGTGTTCCAAAAGCTATTCATACCCAATACTGATCCAAGTGGATCTAAATATATCCGGATTGATCTTGTTATTTATTTATTGTTATTTATTGTATGGGTAGCATTTTATAAAACTATTGAAATCTAGCTGGTAATTTATCAAGTATTTTTACCAGCGGTTGAAATGCCCAGGGAAAACATTTCCCTTGGATTTCGGGGTTTCGGATAATGCAGGAAATTTTGTACTCGATTTGGGCTAATTGACGTACAAACGTGTTTTTAAAATGCACCAGTAAAGATGGATTTATGCTACTTTTACTTTTACTTTTTTGTATCTCACTCATGTTACACAAATTAAATTAACATGGGTAGCGACAGAGATGGCCGCAACATATGTAAAAGCACTGTTTGAAACACAATTGTTAACATTTTGGCATTGTTGTTTAAGAGGCCTACTAAATTAATAGGACAATGTTTATTAATATATCGACCAAGGCTAAAATTATTCTCCAGGCAAATTACAAATCCTGATTCGTGTATTTTGTATTCACAATATTCATGAATGTTCGATATTTACATTAAATTCTAGAATCTCATTAGATAAACTAATTCAACTTGGTTCACTTTCATTCTTAGTGGTCACGTAATGCCAATGATTATCGTATTTGAAACCACGTAATCGTAATTCGTAATCTAATAGTAATTGTACACGTATCCTTGAAAATAGATATTTTCATACCGTTACAAGTTCAACGGCCAGTACTGCGGAAGCAGAGTGGACTAAGTTAAATAAAAGCCACCTCCAATTTCCTCTCATCCCCCACATAATCGAATCCGTGGGATTGTCCGGGCTCTATTTCCAAGCCGGGTAATTGAACACCAAGTTGATCATGCAATTTATGTCGGTAACTTACCTTCACCTGATCAATCAGTCTGGGTATCTAATCTCATTCCGGGGAGGCGGGACATAGAATGAGCCTGGCTGAAAAATATCCTGTAATCTCCCACAATTTCGATTACTAGCTTTTAGTACAATAAATTTGCATAATGAATTATAAAATTACTACATGAGGTCATGAAGGGTTATTCCTACTTTATTTATTTATCATAGCTAATCCCAGCACATGTTGAACTGTAATAAGTGCAAGTAATTCCCCTCGAAATAAATTCATTTCTACTCACAATCAGTCAAAATAGCGACAAGTTAATAGTCGTGAACATGCGACGTACGATTTTGTGATGTAAATGCTTTTATGACGATACCAACATAACAACTTTATAAGCAGTTTATAATATTTTGCTCTCCATTTTTAGTAATTGATCCTCGATCCGCCAAGTGCCCTTTGTATTCGAGACTTTTGTCAAAATTTTCTGAGTACCTTTGGATTTTTGGGAATAAATCTTATTCAAGATGTCTTTAAAAAAACTAGAGATGGTCCGCTTCGTTGGAAAAGACCCCGCTAACCCGTTTTTGCCGGAACTCAGAATAGGCTAGCAAGTTTGTTTTGCTGAGTACAAAAGTCCACAGAAATATGTCTCTGGATTCATCCGTATGATCCGTACGATATGTCATTTCAATGATCAACAGTATTAAGTGTAAGAATTTGACTGATGGAATTATGCTGTTTAAATATTTTAAATCTTCTGTTAATTAGATTTGTCGTTAGTTTCGAGATTTCAAAATTTAGTAAACGATGCATTTTATTATCTCCTTGTAGGAAAAAAACTTCCCTGTACAACTTCATTTAGCCCGACTCCAAATTTCGTGTATTACATGCAATTTCATATTTTCCCCTT
>JAQFYM010000419.1:0-70143 GCA_034694785.1 Agrenia bidenticulata
ATCATTATCCTATAACTAACCCTTTCACACATTAAAATCATTGAAATATAAACCATAAATTCCTCTGGGATTTAACAGATACTCATAAGATGATAAGATACACGTGTATGGCAAGGGATTTTTTTTGGCTTTAGTTGTGATTCAATTCTCTTGATTTCTACCACTATTAGCATTTTGGCAACATTTTCCCATGTAATAATACTTTTTTTGGGACATTTTTCAGTTCTGGGAAATGATTACTGCTCTGGCTATACGGACAGCCATGGTAAATGGAACACAGGATTTTACTGCCCTCCAAGGGCTCCCGACTCAGCCACCGTTTTCTGTTGTGGAACATCGGATCACAAATACTGCTGCAGTGGAGCAGGGGATTACTATTCTGGCCAACCCAAGCCGATTGTAGAGATGGAAACGGAGATGGAGATTACGAATGATTATGACCCTCCTACAGTGCCCCCAGATATTGGAAGGTGAGAGGCATTGAAGTAGCTTTTGAACCGTTCAAAAACAGAAAAACTTACAGTATTTTTACTGAGTTATGCATCTGCATGTCTAATGTTGTTTTGTTTGTTTTGAAATAGGAATTCGTACGTAGCGGCCGTGATTTGTGGATTGGTAGTAGCGGCAGTTTTGATGACCCTAGCCTCCTGCTTTTACTGCTCTTGTTGCCTCCTATACAAAAAACGAAGGACTCAACTCCATGGAGGTAATAAAATTCGTAAAATCCAGTAAATAAAAACTATCCATCGATAAATCCTGTCGATGAAGCGAAGGAAGTGAACACAAAGCACAAGTCAACTCGGAATAAACGGATTTAATTGACCAATCAATTCTTATTTTATAGGCTTGTACCGAATTCCAGCATCTTCAACAACTTGCGGACTCATAAATTCTGCAAATGGCTCAACCACTCCAAACAGTCTCGTGACATCTCCAATGAACCCAGTATTTACATCCAACTCCTGGAGCATCAATAACTTCCCCAGCCACCCCCTACAGGGTCAAATCCCTCGAACCAATCCACCACCACAACAACCCCCATTATGTCAAAGGACAAATTTCAATTCAATTTTAACCGCCGATATTAATAACATTCAAACGTCTTTAAGATATCACCAGCCTCCATCTTTGACTAATGTGAATACTAATGCGTCTCGACTCCATCGTCAAATTTCTCTTTTGCAACGACAAAACTCTAATGTCATCCTAAGGAATACGAACGACCGTCTCAATGCTCAGAACATCCCAACAATTTACAACACAGGAGGGAGGCTCAGTAATGGGACAGTTAGCTCGATAATCAGTTCTGTCAGTGGAAGTAGCAGCACAAATAGTTTACCCCCGCCGTATTTCCTGGAGCAGTACAGAATCCGAAACAGAGTTCGACAGCCGAGGAATCCAACCCCTGCTGTTTCCTTACCGTCTTACACAGAAATACAAAGGCAGACTCATGCCTGCAACTCGAATTCGGTTTTAAACGAGCCCATAAGTAATGGAAACACCCCTTCATCAGTACATCCACACCCACAGCATTCACGGCAGTCCCAGTCCCAATCTCCATCCCTATGCCCACCAAGTTCAATGATGAATGACCTATCCGCCCCTCCACGACGGAGAAATCCTCAGACCGAAACTCGGAATGAGCAAATTATTCAAGTCAGTAACCTGCCAGTGTCTCCAATAACCGAAATAGTATGTCAACCCCTACGTGATAAGATATTGAACACCTCTATCTCAATACAAAGTAAATCACCCAGGAGTCAACATTTTTTGCCAAAATTACAATCTACAAAAGCCTCTGGATGATTAATGACCTTTTCATTTCTTTTTTATAGGAACGTCCAGTGATACACGGAGATTACACGAAGCCCTGCAAGAACTCAGGAGGAAACCTTTAACAGCTTCAGAAAATCGGATCAAAAGTCATTCTGCTGAAAATGTCATACCTGCTGATATTAAGTCTGACTCGATTTCCCTAAACGGAGAGCCCGTATTAAGATCGAATCAAGCTCTTGGAAACTAATGAATCCTGGACCCTCTTCCCTTTATACTTACATGGTGCTTCATCAGCCTTTCTTCCTTCTTCGTGTTTGTAACGCAGATTTGATATGAAATATGAAATAAAGAGAAGAAAAGTTTTTTCCCCTCGATTTTGTTGACCTTAGCAAATATCACGAGCAGGGGTGAAAGGTTCCGTAATCTCGCTTTGAGATGAGGGTGATTCCATATTCGTACATGGCTCTGTTAGTAGAAATCCTCCCCGATATTACTCGGAACAGTTCAATAATTCTCCCAAAGAACTCAAGGAAGGATGATTAATGTCAGTTGTGTCGTTAGAGATAATTTTTGCAAAAGCTTAACAAAAGAGAAGGAATCGCTGAGCTAATGGTCCTTCCTTCTGGTGATGATGCATCATCTTTTTCATATTTTTTTTACAGAAAAGTCGGATGTCATTTACAGTCCACTCATTACACTCCTCTTTTTTATGCTTCATTTTCAAATATTTTCTGGTGGCCTGCATTCTACTTCTTATAACAATAGTAGTGTGTGTGTATTTTAGTGATGTGAAATTTTTTGCGAGGCTTTTTCGTATCCGAAAGAATTTGGAATCCCGGAGCGAGAAGACGTGTTAGCGAATACCAATCCATTCTGTGCACTTCGCACCAAAGCAAAGCATTGAATACAGAGTCTAACTTTATAATTCATATATCAGTATGTATGTAGGAGTATATGGAGTGTCAGAACTATGTGTATTACTAAAGTCCTAGGCTTTACTATAGAGATCAAACAAAGCTACAAGACTGCCGAGGCTTTTCATAAAATTAATCACAGGGAAGCACTGGAGGCAATTAGATCATGCTCCTTTTAATTGAGTAATGAGCGTCTTAATTACTTGAATTAGAGAAGAAGCTTATAATAAAGTTTGACAATTAGGGACTATTGAAACGTTGCGTTGGACTGATTGACTTTTCAAGGGGGTGAGATCAAAGGAGTTGATGCTGGTAGACTTGGCTTTCTAACCGTTCAGTGGGACCTTGCTTGATAAATTAAGACTTTTATGGTTTGGTAGAACTTATTTTAAAACATTACATCTACTTTACATATGTTTAAAATTCAGATGCTTTTAAATATTTTACTTACTAACAATATACTCACCGTAGAAGCTACGAGAAGTGTTTAAAGACCCTTAACGTTGCGAATTTTTTTTAAAATCAAGATATATTTGATATACATGCATAGATTTAAAAGCAGCTTGTCGGTGTTTCGTCCAGCTAAAACAATGAGAACAAGTCTCATTTCCAACTGGTCAATTTAGTATAATTTTTTATGATGGCCTTAATAATATTACGACTATTAATGACGATGATTGTGTATTTACATGCCTCTGCACCCTCCTCCCTCTAAATTGCATTTCATAAGACTTGGTCAACTTGGTCAACTTGGCAGATGGTAAAAGACTGAGAAGAAATTAAAATTTACTATCTGTCCTTATATATGATATTTAATATTTCTTTTGTGCATTGAAACGAATCTCTAGCCTTTGAATAAGAATAAATAATATGATGCAATAAGAATATATAAAACAATCTGCTTCAAAAGTTTATAAATTTTCCTCTCAGGACATCCGCATCCTTCCAGCCCCTCGTCAAGTTTAAATTAAAATGAAGAAATCTGAACCAAAAAGATCTGCCAAACTACATCTCTCTCAGGAATATAATATCACATTCCCGACACACTTGCTGAATTTTATTGAGACACAGATTTGAGATGTGACATAGTTTCGACATAAAATGCAAAACATTTAGAAAAATCTTTTGAACATCTTATGTTACCTGCATATATTAGTATGAACCTCTTATAAAATCCTGAAATACCAATTAAGCAGATAGTCATTTTGAATGATGTGTGTTGCAACTAGCACGTAAGACACTAGAAGAGGAAGGCACTGACAGAGACGTTTTTGAAAACCCGAATACATTCCTTGGTGCAAATTCTTATCATGAACTAACAATGCACCTTCACTCGCTGTATCGCTCACATTTAAAAGAAAATAATCTTTGACTTTAAAAAAAACTTTTTAAAATTTTTTTAATTTTAATTATACCTCAAGCTTGGTTAAGAATCACGGAAGTAAATTTACAAATATCTTACACCGCGGAAATTTCTTCCCTTTCTCTGGATGTATCAACACAACCTGGGTAAACATCATAAAAGCATTTTATCTGTTATATTTTAAGCGATACCGTGAATGCACTCACAAAAAAATAAAATGCTTAGTAATCATATTTTGTATCCACACCTTCAAAATTTAAGCTTATTCATCTTACAAATTTCTAAACTAAACTAAATTAAAATACAAAGTAATAGTTGAAGTTTCAATTAAAAAAGTTTATAATCCATAAGACATAAAAATAACAGAGGTACAGTGTCCTTGAATTCGGGTCACTATGCATTCCAAGCGATGAGTTCATAAATTTATACTCGTATGTATCTCAAATCCAAAAAGTTCTTCATCATACACCACACGAGTTTCATTCCCGTCACATCTCAACGAGGTAGAACGAGTATTTAGAACGCAAATGTCAGAACACTTGCCTTCAGATGACAGGTTAGTAATTTCATTTGGGACTGGCAATTGGGACGAAAAAACCAATTTAGATGTAGATATTTAGATGCACTTATATACTACCATTATATCTGGCTGAATGGAAAAATCAACAGCCGTGCGTGTGTGTTAGGCATGATATTTTATTCCTTGCGAATCCCCCGTACCCAGATAAACAAGTGAATATAAATATATAAGATGGTAGGGAATATATAAATAAATATATTTATATCTATTTGGAAATGTCATTCTGGACAAGAGAGAAACTCGAGGAATGGGAAAATAAAAAATTCCTGCAGATGCTCCTGGCATGACACATAAATAATGTCACGAGAATCAAACGACGAACACATGAGGTAGTAAATTACCAAATGTAATTTGCAACAACTCTCTCATGAACTACCTACTTGTGTCCCTCCCTCTTTGATCCAAATGCTTTTTCTCTATTCACATTTCAAGGATGAGGAATCAGGGACATTGGATGTCTTCATTTGATTACATCCGTCTTCAAACCCTCAGACATGTACGTATCTCCAATTACAGACCAAACCCGATAATCGGAAAAACACTAACAAATTTTGGGTACAAAAATCAAATAGAAGCATAAATAGTGACTTTTGACCCCTCGGAGCCAAACCAATCAATTCAACTCTCATCTTGACATAAAAGTGTTCTACGTTTTTAATGAATATGATCAAATGGGGTAAAACGAGAATATATTTTCTCTCATCTATCCAATTACTGTTCCAATATGTTTCCAAAAATATGGGTGTGCCTCTTATGACTTGAAAATTGCAACTTTAGCTTATAATGAATTCTAAAACTTTAGCAACCTACCACACCTTTAAAGTTGACAAGGCCTATCCCCACAATTCAAAATACCTTCCTTACTTTCTCCCGCATTGATATCAAAGTACAAAACGGTGACACAATATTCCCGAAAAACTTTCAAAATCCACTTCTCTACTAACTTTAGAAATGATCCATGGAAAAGATACCTTCCTCTTCCAAGCTGATAAATCAAAACACCTTCCATGAGACGATCAGCCACATACATTTCCCTAGGATTCCCTTAAACCCACATCATTACCCTGTAAAAACAGATCGACATTGAAATGTAGTCAACTTTCGAATCACTCCCCATCCTGAACAAGACATGGATAAATGCACTCGGTTTAATTAACTAGGCTCGAACTTTAGAACTTCCAGTCAGCCACACGAGTTGGTAATAAAATCCGCGTTGACTACATTATTTCTTTATTATTTTAAAGCCATCTTTATGGAGGAAATCACATGGGAAATTAGTTACTATACGCCATGATACCACGTCTCCTGCTACCTCATCCCCATCGTCTTCCTTTATCCTCACCACGGAAAATGATTCCAGAGAAAAGAGTTTGTAACTCCATAAGATAATCTACGACCATGTCGACATCACCCATAACCCTAATAGAATATAATAGAATATAATATATATAAGGACCCTGTTGTAGACCTCCATGAGAACCTAGGCAAAGTTTTTGGAAGAATATTCTTGTGCAGTTTCTCACAATATTGAAATAAGGAAGAAGAGATAGACGGAGGAGGTGGATGTTGATGTTGGATGTGGCCGAGTGCGAAGAGACCATTAGGGCGGACTCTATTACTTTTTTATAAGATCTCTTGCCTCAAGTCTCTCTACAACTTCCTTCCTACTCCCTTTAACTTCGTTTCTACGTCTTCAGCATCTGAAGCCCGTCTGCCTCCCCTCCACTCTTGTTTACTCTCAATACAAAAATGACTTTGAAATTTACGTGTTATTCCAGTCCAAGTGGGGTGTCTTGCACTCGGGCAGTTCCTTGAGTTGCTTCTGTAACTAAATAAGCCTCGGATAGTGTTTTCCTTTCTCTGTCTTCCTCATTCTCAATCTCTATTTAAAAGAATTTTCAAGAGAGTTCAAGAGGAACGGGAGGGCTGCTTGACAGGGCATTATATGTATATTATCTAGGCAAGAGAATATTAGTCCTTTTTGCTCATTTGCATTTATTGAAAAAGCATCAGTATCATTGACTTGACGCCACTTCAGACCCCCCCCTCAGACAGATGCTACGAGAGGAGTACAGGTTTGTGAGCTAATGATGGGTCTGAAGGGAGGCTCAAGTGTGACTAATACTGAGAGTTCGAGGGGGCAATTATTGTCGAATGGGTTTAATGAGATGAGAAGGGCGGAATGATTCCTCTGTCAATTACAAATGATGATTCCATGGCAAATCAATTACTTACGGTTGTCAGCCGTTTACTCAGGTGGTCTAATTGACAAAGGGAGCATGGTTGAGGTAATTATATTTATTTTATTGAAATTCTTCTCCCATCATATGTGCTTTTCAATGGGATTCTTTAGAGCCTGTTTATTTTTTTATGCATGACGATGTTGGTTGTGGGCTAGATGAAGAGAGATTTAGACTTTTACGTGTCTCATATGCGTTTGAAATTGATTTTGATGAGAAATGATAAAATTCTAATGGATGTTATTAGAGTCTGTGGGATTTAGGGTTTTTATAGGAGCTAAGGGTTAGTTGAGTTAAGCTAGCTTATTTCTAGCAATAACGGAAGGCTGGAGGTTGAAAGGTTTTTCTACTTAATTGTTTATGACTCTGAATTTAAATTATTCTCCAAATCTTAGCCCACCAACTTGCTTAAAATACACAAAGTTATGGCAGGGGAAGGGTTAGCCAATTTCCTGCCTATTAATTACACTCCAAGGCTTCCCAAGTACCATAAGGGAAGTAAATAAAATTCCATACTCTTAAATCGTGGAGATAAAAATGTGCTTGCCGAAGCTGTTGCTGCTGGTAATAATCCCTAAGACAAGGCTCGGATATCCCTTCTCTATTGGAGGATAAAGAAATAGTAATTTCGAAGGCAGTAAATCGTTATTTGCAGTAAGAGATTTCCTAGTCTGCTTGTACATAAACTAAGAGCTGTATGATTCCGACCGATTCCCCTGTCGTCGTTTACTTCCTTTAAACCTCTTGAACTAAAAACAAAAGCAATTTCTTACAGAGTTGACTCTACATTAATATAAGGTGAAGCAGAGCAAGGTAATCCCGATAGCCATATACTAAATACAATATATATCTCTGCCTCAATCCAGCAGGAAAATCCGAGTTCCATCTTCAAGTCCCTCAGTCCCATTTGAAAAAGTCCCTAAAGTCCCAAAGCCCATGGAACTTCCCAACTAAAGGCCCTGCCTACTATTTTCTCCAAGAAGAAAGGTGATGACTTGTACATAAGCGAAGTAGTCAAGTGTTATTACTTAGGATACCACCGAGGTCCTTGCCACGTCCCACCGTCACTCTACCTCCCAGTCTCCAACCCAAAATAAAATAATCATATAGCCTTCCTGCCCTCTCCTATACACAAATACCAACTACTTCTACTACAAACTCACACCATCAACCACCAGCCCAACAGACAGATCCAGAGATCATATCAGCCTCTCCTATATGTCCTCCTAATGCAGGGAAGAGGCTTTCCATTTCACTCACCTATTCACCAAGGAGAGAGGAGCGCAAGCCAATGTCAAGCGAACCGTTTATCACACGAACAGAGTCCAATCCGGCTTACTACTATGTTCTACTACTACTTCTACACCCAACGGCCCCGAAATACCTGGGTTACTTTTTCCTCCGAGAAACGGTCTGGGAGCTGTGGAAGGTCTGGATTCGAGAGGGTCTAGCTACCAAAGAGTCTTGATCCTGGACTTAAATCTTCCCCATTGAGGTAGAGAGACGAGGTGGTTCTATTATCCTATTCACTCTTTGTAAAACTCTAACACACGTACACAAACACATGCACACCTCTCCCCACCTTCTTCAATCTTGGGGCTGAAAATAAAAAGCATAACCGGCGAGAGGGCATCTGGATAGAAGAGCATTCAACAGACTTGTGTACACGAGCCAAGAACTTGAAGATAAAAGGACACAAGACTTTCTCCTGTGTGCCACTGTGTGGGATCGTATTCGTTGGGCTATTTGGCAGCCGAGACCCAATAGGGTTTTTTTTACTTCTCTCTCCAGCAGCTTTCTCCGCTCTAATATTTTTCATCAGCATATACGGACCATCAAGTTTCTATTTCCATTATCGAGTGCTTTCACTTGTTCTTGTGCTTTGTGTAGTGAGCAACTAAATAGTTGGTATATGTACCTACGCTCTCTTTCCTCTACTTCCATCTGCCAATCTAAGGACTTTGAGAGTTTGAGGAATCTCCCAATATCTACGAATCCAGCCCTTATGGATAAGAGTGGATTTGACACGTGAGGAGAGGAGTGGAATGCTTGCGGGGTAGTAATAGCCTGGATGAGTCTCGGAGGTGTTGGTTACGTAAGTTTTGTTTGGCTTGGGTGTTGGGTTTTCATGTGGGAATTTTGTGGAAGCACTGCAGTGGAGATTTTCAACGAGTTCTTTCTTCCCTGGTTGCGTAGTGGTCAGCGTGGTCGGGTGGTGTGCTAAGGAGCCTTTAGAGGAGGACTGGTGACTCGGTTCCATAGAGTGGTAAGTAGTGGCTTTGTTTTATTTCATTATGAGTGTGTTTGCTTTGTCATATACGGATGTCCTAGTGGATTTCCTGGGGAGGAGATTTAGGATAACTTGTAGAGGAGAAAGTTCGCTTTCACTTATTGGGAAAGGTGGGTGAAATATTTTTAGAAAATTCTTTAAGAGCTTTTAAGAGATGGACGTTTCATTTTATAGGTAGTGTAGAATATGGAAGCTTTGGATTTCTCATGAGTTAGGATTTATATCTTTTTCAACAATAGTAAGAAATGAAATTCTAGATTTATGAATAATATTAATGATTAAAAAGCAATAGTAATTTAATACATCTTTAAGTTTTGATGGTCATTATCAGAATAACCAATTAAATTCTTAACCGCTGGCCCAAGGACAGCTTTGAAAATTAATTAATTACATGAGATCTCATCACCTCGCTCTGATTAAATTTTTACACCCGCCTCTGGGCATAGTGTCCAAAAACTTTTAATAGTAATGTATAAAATCATAATTATGACAGGGCGTCCCTAAAGTAATAGAGACCAGTGTGAATTAGAAATCCTATGCAAACTTTTCCTCAACCCCTCAAATTAATTTTAATTCCCCAGCAGTATTAAAGGAGAATAAAAGTCCCAAGAAGAAAGAGTTAGTCAATTTGCTCAGTGAGCTTTTGGACACGCTGAGAGAATGTTAATAGTTTATTTAGAGAATACTAATAAACCAAGCAGTTTCCTTCCTTTGTGAGACAGATACTGGCATAACTCCATGTAATAACCTGTGTTCGGCTACCACTAAAAGGGTTACATGCTCCCAAGCTAAGCCGAGTGTAAGGAGTCTGAGGACACTTCTCAAGACAAACAACAAGACACGTTCTACTAACAACACAAACAGTACGTGGTGGATTCTCAACTCAAATCGGCAAGATTTATTCCTTATATTATTTACTCGTACTGACTCTGAGTCAGAGTTAGAGTGACTATATGTATTCTCACATACAAATTCATACTGTTGTAACAGACCAGAAAAGAGATTCAAGACTCTTAGGATAGCGTTGAAGAAGACAAGGATACTTTCAAATACATATCTATTGGCTTATATACCCCTCAGCCATCATCATCATCAGGCCACTACGGTACATGATGCGAGTGCGTACGTGAAGCATTAGTGGCCAACTTCTAATACTTGTATGATCATCCAACATGATGTATAGGTAACAAAACATGGGAAGAAAGACGAGATCTCTCTCCTAGATAGTCGACTCGTATTCTTTCTAAGCACCAAGTCAGGATCTTTTCGACTGTTCCTGTCCGCTCTTCATTTTTATACGGCCTGAGCACATGCAATCTCCTGAGTAACCTTAATAGGGACAACCCTTTGCCGGTGACTAGAGAGAGGAGTGAAAAAAATACACCTAGCTTCGTATTCCTCATGTTTAAAACCGTATGGATTGTGTAATCTACGGTATTTTATGTTCTGTGTGAGGGGAGGAAGAAGAAAAAAGTTTAGACAGGCTGAGGAGTTTAAAAGTTTGGAAACAACGGGAGAAGGGACCTAATTTGATCCTTTGCATTCAGTGCTCAGCATTTGCATTGACATTTCCCAAGCCATCAAACGAAGGTTTTTTTGGAAGTTAGGATTCTTTGGGATTAAAATTTACACAAGTTGAACAAGAACAAGACGAACTTTGGATAGGGATTTACATCCGACATCACCCATGTAAATAGGATATAGAAGGAAGACACGGGGGGAGAGAGTGAACGCCAGAAGTGGTTTGCGATTTCGGTTGACATTTGAATATTTGGGAAGGGGGACATTTCTTCGGGACTTGACAACAAAGAGCTAAAAAGGCGACAATTTAACTCTAACTGAGCTTGCCATTTTGGAGATTGGGCTTGAAGACTGTGTCGAATGTGCAACTGGAAGTGGTGACTGTGATTCCAGGGGCATGGTGTTTTAAAAGATTTGTATTCAAAACAGTAAGCCTTCGTTTGCTTCGGGAGTTTTTTTAATTGGGATTTTAGATATCCTTTTTTTGTGAAACTAACTATAACTATCCGAACACCACTTGGACGAAGATAACAAAGGGTCAGGAATCAGCATGGCTTTCCCTACGTTGGCTACCCACTATGACCACCAAAGTAAGTTTCTGTACTCTCCTTAACATTGAAATGATTAATTAAGCTATTTTCTGAAGGCATCAAGTTTCCTTGGATGAGACCAAAGTTAAATTAGAAAACAAATTATAATAAATTTTATACATTGGATATACAAAAAGCACAAGGGATTTGCAAGTACTCTTGACAAGATCCTTACTTACACATACCCACTTGATTACCTCTTTTCTCCCGTATTCAATTACATATTAAATTGAGGAGGCCCGGATGAAGAGTAATAAAAAAGCTCATTCATGTCACTAAGATGCAGAATTGGTAATTTTATTAAAAGAAAAGATAAGATCAGGAGGTAAAAGAGCCTTGGAAAGAGGTACTCTGTCCCTGAGTTGTACATTGTTCATCAAGCATGACAAAGACAGACAGGGTCTTTATTCCAACACAAAGCTTTTGCACCCACACTACTTCCAAGTTACAAGTACAACCTACAACCTACCATCTCTCAAGAAGATTCATGCAGAAGAGAGGCTTTTCCAGCCAAAGGAAGACGTGGATTATTATCATATTAAGTTTCGCATCAGAATATTTTTTATATCTTTTTACGACCTTATCAAAATGATCATCAGAGAAATTCCCTTCTATTCTTGGCTGAAATATAATACCAGGCTGTTCTCCTGCCAGCCATAATAATAAATCCTACATAGAGCATATGAATGTGTGTGTGTATGTATGAGTTGTCCATATTCTGTGGAGTCTCCCCTTTGTTAAGAGCGTATCTCAAAGGACGATCAAATAGAGTCAGACTTACGTCAACCAGTCAGAGAGTGAGCTATTTGAATGACTAGAGTTGAGGTACATACTGTAGACAGACGGGTAATTGAATTCATATGGCACGGGAAGGCATAAAAACCTTCATCATGCCAAATGTTCTCTGTGTACGATGTTGCTTTTTGAATAGGTTAAATTAAGTCTTATAAATTATAGAATTTCTGGTAGTGGTTTGTGGTAGTTGTACGGAATTCAGTACATAAGGACGGATGTGCAAAATCATCGTTTAAATTTTCGGTTATTTTTCCTCAAACTTTTTTATAAGATTTTATAAAAAAGTATTTTTTATATCTCAATAAAAAAAATAGCTAGACGCTTTATTATATAAACAGGGAGTTGTAATCAGGTTTGTCCTATTCTCTATGATTAGATTATTTTACAAGTTTAGGGTTACCCAAGTCTCATAAGAACATTCTGAATCAGCCCAGGAAATTTTATAACAAAAGGAGCAAAAACAAGACCAATTTTCTTCTTAAAAGTTCAACAGATTCTCTATTTTTGCTCTCGAGAACTTGTGTAGATTAATGTCACAAATTTCGTTCATCTTTTCTATTACAAACTTAAATCCAATCAATTCATACCACCTGCCTCTCTCTTTAACTTAAGAAGAACTATGAGACAGAGTTATTAGCGAAAGATTCGATGTGTGACGAATCTAATCCCAACTTCTAACGAACCCTTGCATTTCCATCACATTACTAGTAGATTATATTGGCTTGAGCTGGGAGCAGTCTCGAGTAAATCAAAGCAATCAAAATAAATAGGCATTATACAGAAATATATACACACTCGCCGACCCATCCACATCCACAGATCTACAACATAAAACACAGCCTATACATGTTCGTTCTGTGTGTTTTCCAATAATGTATAATAGAGGAGAAAATTCTACCTGGAAAATGTTTGCTTGCACCTTAAATTAGACCATCTTGAACGAATTATAAAACCAGAAGTTTACTTCCCTGAGCTATCTGAATTTCGACCTTGATCGCTGCAGGCATTTGCACTTAGCTACCGATTTGTGGGAAATTTTTTTTAGATGACCCAAGGAACTATACAATACATGGTCGGATCGGCCTAGAATTTTAAATATGGATATTTCTGGACAACCAACCTGTTTCACAATTCGAATCTGCTTCGATTAATAAATACCGCCGTCGAAGCGACCTATATCGCAAATTCACGGTTAGAATAACGTGAGAGGGACACAGGTCGAGAGTTGGATGGTTCGAGATCGGGATTGGTAACTACACAGTGGAGCATTCGCAGCCTCGGAGGTTGGGACATTCACGAGACCAAAATGATTGGATGATACCTTGGAAATTCAATACAGGAAACAGTTACATGTGCACTCCCATCAAAAACATAGTGTGTAATTTGTTCCATGTCGGATGTCAGTTTGAGACCACCTGAGGCAAACATTTCCCCATCTCTTCTTCTTTTCCAGAATTCAATTTGATACCAAGTAGACAAATAAGACAGCCTTTTCATTTCTGAATCCATAATACAATTACCATTTACGATTACGAGTATCATTCCCTTTGATGCTACACTCTCGTGTGCCAGGCAGCCTTACATGAGGTTAATTATATCGATAAAATTAAATTATAAAAATAAATTCAACCTTACATGGAAAAGAGAGAATCTAATTTCAGTTCTTACAAAAGTAAAAGTACGAGCACCCAGCACCCACATTCCAAAACAAGATAAATCGACTGGAATCCAGCAACCCTAAAGAGTTGAATACCTTGAGTTCAATGTTCAATTTATTTAGGTAGGGCTGCCTCTGCCAGATTTCACGAGCTCGGCTCTCCTCTCCAAAGACTATGAAACACCATGAGTAAATTAGCCATGGAAGGAGTAGCAATTAAGTAAACAAATATCCCGACATTAAACAAAGAGTGTTCCAAGTGCCAACTCAGATGAGTTGACTTCATGAGCAGAAGTTAGTGGTGGAATGTATGTATGGAATAATGGCCCTGACTGCCAAAAATCTACCGTTTCCTTTTGGCCAATCCAATTGGATTTCGGATTCTCTTTCGGTACATTCCAGGAGAATTCCAGACCACCATTTTTACGCAGATATACATTAGAGCCAGGTAGGAGTACAATAGGTAGGCTCAAGGCTGTACTTCAGACAATGGAAGTGAGTGTGGACTTAAGAGAGAGAAGAGAGTCCTAATTGCAATTCAAATAGACTCTTAGCATAAAATTCAATTAAGCCAAAGGAATTCGGTGTGACGTGTATTAAATCGTGGAGAGTGACTCTTTGCCAAGGCCTATATATTCTTGTCATTTCTTTTGCCCCTTTTATATAGCGGTAGCCCCTTCACCTTTACATTGAGGCTGTTCAAACTATGAGAGAGTTGGAGTTGGATTAGGATTTGGATTCGGTTGTCCTAAATAAGTCCTAGGTCTTGGCTTTGACAGCGGTCGGGTTGATGGTGGTGGCACTACTAAAACTCACGTTGAGACATTGTACTACATTGCGGCTGTAGGGATTTGACTGTTCAACTCTAAATATTATATGGGGACGAAGTGCTGCTACAGATAGTTGAGACTGATTAGGAGCAAATAGTGAGTTGTGAAATCCTGGATTATATTTCCCACCAGCCAGGGACCCAAAGATCGTGTTGAGAAAATAATCTGAGAAAATTCAAGCTCTTGGGTAGAAAGTTTTTAGTACTCGTGGCTTTCACATTGTAGCCTCGAGGGTTCATAATAGAAAGAAGCTTGGGAATTCCTTACTACGCGTTCAGCTATGTTCAGCTAGCTGTTAGAGGCTGGTCTGTGACCCTGGGCCGTTTAGAGTTAATCTTTATAGGCTGTTTAGGGATAACGGTTATTGTCAGACAAGAGACCGACTTGGGACATTTTTATCACTAGCTGTAGTTGAGAGAAAGCAGTGTTTAGAGTAGATATACGTGTCTCCTAACCGTTTTCTTGGATTTGGATAGGTTCTGGTAGGGACAACTCTGAAACAGTCTGGGGAGAACTGTCCGTTTCAGGACAACCGGTTATTTATTTTTTACTTAATTCTTTGAGGTTCAAAAAAATAATTACAAGCAGAACGGATTATAAATAAGGATTCTATGGGGAAGGGTCGATCCCTCAAATCTAACACTAAAAGGGTGAATTTCCAATATGTTGTGTACAGGTTTTTTTTCTTAGGTTAGTAGTTTAGTAAATTCTTAGGATTGTATTGAGCGACCGGGTGTACCCAAGAAAAACCACTACCACCAACCATAAGTTTTCTCAGCCTCTGGGATCTAAGGGAGGAAAGTTTTTAATTTAGAATTTCCCCCAAGAAACGAAGCAAGAAACTTTATTGACCAGGATTCCCTGACTAACACGAACCACTTTTTATTTACTGACAAGCATTGTGTTGGGATTTAGAAGACTATAATGATATAAGGGACAAGCCACTACACACTACAATAGTAGGGATATAAAGGCCGCCAAGTGGTGGGGAGAACTTGTGTGTCCATGCCGGAGGGAATACCACGGGCATTACACTTCGGGGTTAGAGAGTTTAGTGAAAGTCCAGCTCGGCTTTTGTGAGCTGAAGGAATCTGCTTGTAAAGTTAATGCCCTGTCAGTGAGGGCTGTCAGAGATTCGGGCTGTAAGTGCCATATTGTATTCAGATACTCTGCTTGGGTACATAAAAATCAAAATAATGCTTTCCTCAAGATTTTTCAAAATCAATCATGTGATCCAACTTAACTTAATGGTGATAATAGTGGGTAATATTTCAAATATGTTTTTAATGGTTGGGAAAAATCCCCTTGTGTACCTAAATCGACATGGCGAGTGAACATCAATACATTTTTTCACCTCAGTCAGGAGTGTAAAAAAAGCCAAGTGCAATGGTTGGATGTTACAGGAAGTGAAATACGAGTATAATTCTTTAAAATTTTGTACATTAGCAAAAATCACATACTTCCTTCAGGAAAGCACACACTTGTAGTCCTTTGTCCTCTAGAAAAGCAGGATTTCCTTCTGGACTTCCTCCTCGAGTCAAAGGGGTCGAGGAAAATGAAGGGAAAAGGCTTGGAATTGATGGTACACACAAGAGTGTGCTATTCCTTCTTTTTGTGGCCCCCTTTATGTAAGGACACTTCCAAAGTCCGGGTACGTTTCCTTGAGATAAAAAATTTCTAGCATGTTTTACACGTTCAGTTTGAGGTTCTTCGATCGGAATACGTTGAACATTGACTGTCTGTCAATTGAATCAAGATTAGTCCTAGATCAATTTATTAGAGTTGAAAACTCAGCTCAAAAAGATATTAGAACAAGAATTCCTTAAAACATGATCTTCAGTCGACAACATTTTGACTTGCCCATGAGAGCTTCAGTAGTAGGCGTCTGATGGATGTATGCAGGCGGGATTTTATATTGTTATTTACTAGTTTTATGCAGTAGCTCCCATGGATTTGGGATTTAATGAATTTTACAGTCATCTTTAGGAAATCCAAAAACTGTCGCCAGATTACAGCCTGATAATTTAAGTAACTCCCAGAAATCCCACTGTGATTGAACATATTCCTCACGGTTAAGGTGACCCTTTATGGGGAATAAATAGGATGATTGGAGAAATAAAATCCCGCATCTTACCCGAGGGGATATAGACACTATCGCTATCGGGTTTATAGTTAATAGTCCATGAATCTCAGAACTGAAACGAATGGGGGAGGATTCTGAGCTATTTCGAGTATTTTTCTCGACCCGATTGTTGGAGATTCGAGGGTGTCCATAAAAAGTGTATCCACTGTACCCTTTAGAAATGTTCCAAAGTAGATAGAACACAGCATGTTCCGTGTGCTTTATGTTGTGGTGCCGTTGGAAGATAAAGCCGGAGAGGGAGAAAGAGATTGTTATTTATGTTTCATGTGCCATGACCTCCCTGTCTTTTGTTTCACGAAAGGGGAAACTTTGACCAGAACGTAGATTACCATTACAAGCTCCGGCTTTACATTTCCTTCCGGCTTATTTCATCTCCCGTGTGTATCCAACAACAGGCTTTTCGTCTCTCACTCTCTTCAGTCTTTGAAAATCGGTGTTACAGAGTTCTCAGAATTCAAATCTCTCCTGTTTTGTCAATCCAATAAGGCTGTGCCTTCCTGTGTAGTTTTATTTTTATGAGTTGAGTAGAAAATTAAGTTCCAAAATATTACACTCCTTTCTGATAAATAAATTTCTCTCTGGACTTTTTTTACTATTGAAAATATATAGATGTGATTACAAGACCGGGTTGGATTTCTTGAAAGTGTTTAACTTAGGGACAGTTTGCGCTTTCTCTCTTTCTCTCCGCTGCTTATTAACTGCAAGCGTTGATTAGCTCTATTGTGTTTGGGTCGTTTTAGCAATGAGGAATAAAGTTGCAGCTATAAACCTGTGCAAATATTATCTTGCTGCAGTAACGTACGGCAGATAGTATCTTATCACAACGTTACCTTGTGAAGACTTGCTTTAGATGTAAAATGTTTACTTTAAAAATGCTTTTAAAATTTATCATGAAATAATACGAAATCATACTGATATTTATTTATGTAACCTTCGATGTTGAGTCGTAGTCCAATATTGAAAGACTATTTTCAGGATTTAAAACTTCATTTGCGTGTATTCATATCGATTCATAAATCCTTTCAATAAACAAAAATGCTTGTAAATGCCCATAATTGATATAAGGAACAATAGATCTCCGTATGTAATAAATGCCCCTGAAACAGAGCTCATGGGTCTTATCCCTCATCCTTGTTCATTCTTCATTCACTAGGATAGAGGACTACTGGGATGGGCAATGAATCAAAAGGAATGTAAAGAGTTGCCTTAATTTATTTCTAATAATTATGGATTACCTTTTAATTCCTCCATCAAAGATAAATCTGCCAAATCTACCGATGTTATTATCATCACGAGCCCATCCTACTTTACTCATAGTTGAGCTTATTGCTACCACCTAACCAGATGCGAAATCCTAGACTCTACCTATACATTACAGACTTGTAGATCCACTACTTATAATTTTAATATTGCCCTCTCTCCTGCCATTGTCCTTACAATTAAATGATTTACAGAGCGGGCTGGAGCCGGAGAGATTTATTTAATTCAGTAGAAAAACAGTGGGTAGGAACAAGTTTAATGAACTTGATCTCCTGCATATTAATAAAATACTGGGCCGCACTCCCTTTAATTAAAAACAAAACCTCCCTGCACTCTTCCACTTGCATGAAATGCCTTTGTGCAGTAGCTATTTTGATGACTACCTAGTATTCATGATTTGTAAATCAAAAATTTTAAGCTCTTTTCTAGTGGCAAAACACAATAGAATGTCCGTACAGGCTGGGTACAAAAATTTAAGATGATATTTGATCCTTGCATAAAGTTGCAGGTGGGAAAGATAAAAGAACAATAGCTTTTCACTTAAGTTTTTGTTAAACGCAGAGGTTGATATTTATTTGCTATTCCACAATTTGCTCTGGGATTTGTCGGCCCATTTATTTACACATTTCTACGGTTGAGATCGTAGAACCCTGTCTCTCTGCCAACTGTCAATCCTCTCGGGTAGAGAGAAGGAGGTGTAAATTGTAAGCCTGGCTTGGTTTTGCAATTTGTAAATACTATCATAGCCTAGGTGGTAGTATGGGGTTGGAGGTCTAGGAAATGGCATAGGTATTTATTTCCATACCCCTACTGACTTTTGTCAATGTCCTGGTGTGATTTAGTGTTCTTGCTGGATGTTGATCTACGGCCGTATACCATAAACTTTCAAATCCTTACCAGTATTGTTTCTAAGGTTTAAATCCTTGATACCTATATCCTCTACCTTTTACTGCTAAATTTCAAATCCCAGCTCAAAAGTTTTTTATTCTTCATTTCTTAAGGAGAAAGTTTAAAAAAAATTATGTTCACACTGCGGGGGGCAATGGGCATCGGTTTTCTTTGCAGGAGTTTTTTTACAACCTTCTTACTTCAGAGATCCTTGAGTTTTTATGCAGAGGAAATGTAAGGTGGATCATGTCTAGTTTTGGAATATAAAAGTTGAAGCCAGGAGGATGAGGATCGTTCTTTGGATCTAAGAATAAAAAAATCGAGTCTCTGGTGATGCTGAGCACTTCGAAAAAATATGCTCTCCCTCGTGGGCTATTATCCAGCTGTTCTCAGTCTTGACTTTGACTTACCTCCGAGAACAACTCAGCTCGATCGTTCAGTCCTTGAATGCTCAATTTTAAAGGCTTCTTGTCTTCGACCTCATGTGCTTGAAAGCATTTTCGAAACTAGTCATAGCAGTAGAAATGGATTTACGGTGTCGTTTGTTCATGACTCCGGTTGCTTTTTAGCTGGAAGGGTTGTCTGAATATCATGGTATGTCTCATATATACAGGTAACTATATACCGACCCAAGTCCGCTGCGTCTGTAAGCATAATTTCCATATGAGAATTTTAAGAATAAAATTCGAGCTGTGGTAACTGCCTCTGCAGGAATTTAATGGCCCTTGGCTTCAAGCAGTTTATGCAAAAACTGTTTGAACGAATTACAGTGCAAAACCAGCAACAGAGTTTCTACGCTTTGAAGATAATTGCCGGTTGAGAAGTTTGTAAAACTTTGTTTTTTTTGTTGGCAGTGGTGATAGACCCAGTTGTCTAGTACCACTCCCTCAGTCCACCCTTACTCCTCGGCTAGACCAGGATATCAAATGAAAATGCACGCGGTGCCTATTAAAGTAGTCATAAATCATCAAACGACTCTTCCCGAGACTTATGACCCATCAAAGGATCCTTGTAATTACTTAGCAAATAGGAAAATTAGCCAATTGACTACTCCTCCATAGCATTGGCAAGAGCCAACTAATATAAAAAGTACACCTGGCAGCTGGGCTCATCAACCAGCTTCACTTTGAGACGGCTAGAGTCTCGAGTATTCTTGAGTAGGAAACGGGCTTTGATGAGTGGCACGTCTCTCATGATGTGTATCACAAATATCTTCCACCGCTTCATCCTTCCATGTGGGTGGTGACAAGGAAATCATATTCCAGACATTTCCACTCACATGCTCCCTTTTAAGAGTCCCAATCAACGATCCAACTTGTCATAAAAGTTTAAATGAGCCGACCAGTCAGCACAAACTGATTAAGATGTCAATAAAATATTCCATTTATTTCATAGCTCTCAAAATTCCTACGCTCCCACTGTCAATCCTATAGAAAAGAGTCGCTGCCTTTTCTATACTCAAGCTCTACTTACATTATTATGGGAAAACATTGGGAATGTTTACGATGTGGGTGGAGTGGTCTTTGTTTACAACCAGAGGTTTTAATACAATCTATTTCAATTTGCATTTCTCCTAGCCCTATATATGCTAACTTTAAAAAAAAATCAAAGAAAAAAAAACACACATATGCACAAGGAGTCCATGTTAGTGAACAGTAAAATTTGAAAGGAGCAAAGGGTCGGCTAATCAATGTCATCTGGATTTACATATCTCCAAGTATTCTCAACTGATTTCATCTCTCTGCTCAGACGGGGCCGAAAGTTGTAAAATACTTTTGTCTAAGATTTAGCAAGCTAGCAAAAGAAAGTTATCTCGACTTGTTTATAGCTTATATTATTCCTTTGGATTTCTTCAGAGAAGAGCCTTTTACGATCCACTCGATTTCCCTCTAGCCCTTGTCTGTGAAGTAGAGGGCTGAGCCTTTGGCTAACTGTTGGTTGGATCTGGCATCTCCAGGATTGTCCCGCATTGGAAAGAGCGTGGTTTTGGTTTTGGGTTTGATACTTGAAAAAGTTGAGACTCTTGCAACTAAACTGGGAGAGTAAATTGTAAATCTACAACGTGACTTGATTTTTTATTTCTCAAAGACAAGAAAAATAACCAGAGAATAATAATTTCTTGGTGTAGTACAACATGCCTACAGAGACAAGAACATATGGAACAGCGAGGGGGAAAGGTCTCCTATGAAATCTTTTTAAAAAAAATCCAAGTCGTGAGCTGGGATTTTTTTCCATATGGAAAAGTTTTAAACTTTTCGATTTTCTCTCCTGTCACCAACTCCGAGTTGGGATTGATTGATGATCACATTGATCACTCTAGTTTTTTTTCATCCCAAATGGGTCTGGAAAATTTTAAGGTAGAAAATACGTATTGTGTTCTCTGGTGTAAAGTGTCGAACCAGGGGCGTAAGATTCTGTCATAAATTGCTTATATTTCGTATGGTAAAAGTATTCCGAAAATCAGCCAAACCTACTAAGCTTTGTACACATTTGACGTGTGTTGATTTAGGAATGTGAGTAATTTATTCCGGGGATGTGTCCTCCTAACTAGAATTCATATTTGCTATGTCTACTTGAATGAGTTTGCCAATCATCTATTAACAAACTAACAAGAGTGTGACGTTTGAAAACTCGATACATTCGATTTCATTTTCCCTGTCGACAACACCTCTGCTCTGCGACAGCCTTCATGCACGACAAGATGTCAAAGGCCCTTGTTTCAAGAAACAAATTTAAAAACTCCGATCCTCATCCTGTTTACAATCGACAATCCTTCTTAAGTCAAAATTGATGACACGGGCTTATTTTTGCGTAGAAAAAAAAATCTAGAGAATTAAGCAAGCCCTCTCACACCAACAATCCAAATCGTGTTCACCATAATCCATAACTTGCACCTAGCTGTCATGAACTAGCTGTCATGATTTGGGTTTGTGAAGTTGTGAGCCGCACTTTCGAAATTAGCAAAGGCAACATCAAATTAAGCAATCCAGGTTATAAAATTACGGCCCTTCCCTTGTCACGATTATCAAAGGACCATTAAGCCTTCAAGGATTGGCTTTTCCAGCTGATTCCAATAAAAGATTCCCACATTTCATCCTTCCAAGCCCTAGTTCTCTCAAGTTCGACGATTTCATGGTTATACTAGGTTTCGCAATTTTTTTTGCTTAGAAGTCATAAAAAATCTCATACCCTCAAGGCTGTAATACACCTTATAGTCAGGCTGTAAAAGTTCTATGCTGCCTTATTGCAAACTTGTGTACTTGATACGCAGAGTTTTTGAGCTTTGAATATTTTGAATAGATGATGGCAGTATATGAAAGCATTGATAGTGGTAATGTGGGAGATAAAATAAAAAAAATCGAGGAAGAGGAGATGATAATGCCCAGCTAATGCGGATCTTCAACGGGCTAAAGGCGTGTTTTATGAACTCCTTTCAGGCCCATTTGAAAGGGCCCTTAATGGAATCACCATACATTATACTATCAGAATAATAATGGCACATCATCGAATCACCATGAATCCTGATTCCTTTTCAGGAAGATCTCTCAAAATTCCCCTACACTCTGCATGACCAATATTATAATAATATAGGAGTCTGCAGAGCCCCGATTTTCGAGTCTGTGCCAATAAGTTGAATGAATATTGTTATTACCTCACACACACTTGAGCAGCTTTTGTATGAGGACGGAGAGTAAGTTGAAGATCAGCCGTATCAATCGTATCAATCTGCTCAACCGATAAAGTGGTGGTGGTGCATGTTCAAGGATCGACTTTTGATTCCTTGGCAAGGCTAATCGAATCGGATCTACATCCTAACCTATTCAAACTCATGTATTTACTTTATTAGCTTAAAAAGTGCTCTTGAGACTCCCATTACGGCCATTACTGTACATTGCTAAAAATTAAAATAATGTCGAGACTAGAAAGCCTGAAGTAAGGCTGCCTTAAGTATTGACTCGAGTATTACGAAGAGTTCCACAAGTCCAATTTGTTTTATAAATTTTCTATTTAGCTTTTGAAACCATGAATCACTTGTTCGGTATTCCTACGCTATCATAGATTTTTAGTTTTTTCTACAGTTTGCTAAAGTTAGAATAAAAAAACATTGATCTAGATAGTGAGCCTGGGAAATAATAATAATAAAAATAATAATCCCCATTCATTAGACCACATTAGTCTTTAGGTAGATTTCCCTTGGTTCAACTTGTAAACTTCAAAGACTGGCTGGATTTTGACAAGACTGAGTTGGAGTAGTCCCTTGTGTGTTGACTGGGTCGTAATAAGTTTAGTCATAAAAGCTAATTTTGCATATCTGATTGCATTCATCCGAAAGTTTAAAAAAATCCAACTCCCTTGATTAGAACTCATTGAAAGAATTCTCTCCCGTTCATTTTTGTCCTCTCTCTCAGATACCAACAAACTTTCTAGATTAGTTTCATTCAACCAAGAATTTGAATCACTGCCTTGTCACCGTGATGGATATGTAGACTGTAGACGGATACTTGAGCTGGGGAGGGTGCCATATGGAGAAGTTATAAATTATGCTCAATTCATGTAATTGGCTCTTGTGCTTCTGCAAAAGTCTAGTCTTCTTTTAGTTTTGGAAACTTTAACTTGTTTTAGGAAGAATTTCCATGTTCTAATCTGACTAAAACAAGTAACTAGTTAGTACTCGTATTTATGCTTGCTTTTATCCCTTTTTTAAGTCAAACAAAATCATTGGTCAGATTGGTCAATTTTTTTAAAGGTTGCAATTCTAAGTTATGATGAAACTATTTTTTAAATTGTTTTTACTAAATTAATGACTTTCTCTAAATTACGGCAAGATTTATTTAATTATTTAATACCATTTAATTGTCACACCCATTCCCCGACTGAATATAAAATTAATCACAATTCAAAGTTATTTATTCCAACATCGCCCACTTAGCTGAATTATAATCGAAATTCGAGTAAGAGAGATAATATCGAAATACGAGATACATTTTTTTATACCCGCATCTTGTTATCTAGATATTTTATTTTGTTATATCTGGACTGAGAAATATACTCTTAATCAACTAGTCACCGACAGCCACCCAATCCTTACAGTTAACGTGTTGTTCCACCCATTAGCAGTTGCCAGTCACCACAAATGAACAAGGGCTAAAAAAAACTGCCTTGAGCAAATACTTGCAACTTTCCAACTTGGAATACAGTACTTGCCTCCGTCCACGGTTTATGGTTGGCTTGCCACCACCACCCCCTTCTCACTACACAATTACAATCCCAAAGGCCTTGTGTATACATTCGAGAGTGTGGCCCAGCCACAAATAATGTCACAAGCAAT
Source organism: Agrenia bidenticulata (assembly GCA_034694785.1). Classification (NCBI taxonomy): domain Eukaryota; kingdom Metazoa; phylum Arthropoda; class Collembola; order Entomobryomorpha; family Isotomidae; genus Agrenia; species Agrenia bidenticulata. The sequence goes on from JAQFYM010000419.1 coordinate 24,177, forward strand.
TCCATCAATTTGCTCCCACCCTGTCAAACTCAATTTAAGTGGCTTTCCTCATTTTGGCAACTCCATCCGTCTTCTTGCGGTCTGGAAGTGGCCGTGGAGTCTCTTTCCAACTGATCTCAATCTAAATTACTCGCTCTTGGAGCTGCGGGTTTGAGTTTGAGAAGAAGCTCTGGTCAGGGCTGCATTCTCTCTCTACCGGAGGTTTGACATCAACACGGAGAAAGTGTTTTATTTTATGCCAAATTACAAAGGATGTATAGATTGTATTTATGCTTGTACGTACAAGTCGGAGGAGTTTCTGGATCTAAATTCCAAAAGGCCCTCATATCGGGGAGGACATGGTTCGGAACTTTGACACACAAATTGGAATTGGGAGCATAAACCAAAACCGCAAAGGCTAAACGAAACGAGAAAGGAGAAGCAGGGAAGTGTCTTGTTCTTCAGGGGGAAGAGACATTGCTATTCGAATTCCAATATATTTGACAAAACCCTGAAGGCCATCTCTATGAGTTGTGCTAAGATAAGCAAAATGCATACGAAACGATGGTGGCTTTGAGTGGTTTCAGTTCTCCAGAGATGTTCACGGAAATCGGTTCAGTTTTGCAAGCTCAGCTGGATTTATAGTGTTTCGTCTGAGTCAAACCTTACCACAGAGATCATGATATCATGGAAACGTGAAGCTACTAGCTCCACAGTATATGGAACGTTATGGGAAATCCCATCTTAAGCAATGATTGGGAGACCTGAGCCTTTGGTAGTTTAGTTTCGTTCAAGAGGTCAAATGGATTAATCTGTCATAGGGTAATAAAATAAGCAGAGATCTCCTGCCCTGGTTTACGAGACCATGTTCGTCATTGTCAATTATAATTAGAGCAAGGGTTTATGTCACCAAGGATTATGTCATGAGGAGACTAATAGCAACTACACATGAACTACCAAGTAGTCCCACTCCCAGACCAACACCAACACAAGCTCGACTTGCCTGACGATGGTGAGGCAGCAGATGGGCTGACGATTGAGATAATGAAATTGATTCCGTTTTGTTTGCCAGAGAGTTTAATTTCCCTTTCGACTATGTGTCACTCTGTAGAGATTCTAAGCTGGCAGTTTATTGGCAAGGGTAGACTTGAAATAGAAAATCATTCCATGTTCAAGAAAGTGAGACGGGACTTGAATGATTTCATATCAAGGGACGGAGGAGGAAATCAAGTCGAGAAATGTGCATTAGAAAAGGGGAGGAAATAAGTTTACTATGATTATAGTAATAATAATAAATAATATGGCCTACGGTATATGGGACAAAGAAAAAAAAATCTATCATATCCACTCCACTGGTGGTTGTGGTTTCTTTGAGTTATTTGATTAAATTTTTTTGACACTTTTATTGAATAAAATATGAGAATAAACGCTTTCACTTTTTCATCCGGGCATGCAGACACATCTGGCCAACTTTTTCTTAAATGTAAAGGTAGCCCATTGTGTACATGTCGAAATTCAAGATTCAAAACAGGAAGAAGGCATGAATACCGGAATACATATATTTATCCCCCTAACTGATCGATACGCCTTATATTCCCCTGTGTCTGTAGTAAGTGAGGCTGATGCTGACATCCCACTGAAGCTTCTGCAATCTACATAGTGCATACATATGGAATTTAGAATCGACGAAACAGATTTGGAAATAGCCTATTGATTCTTCAACCCAAGGGAAAAAAGTCCCTTGGATTTCTTATTAAAAGCAGCATGACTTTTTTTGTACTATGTACGGGTTCCCTTAATATCACTATCACTACTACCCTGATTCTCAGTACCACACTACCACGCACTGCTTGTGTCCATGTATGCATGAGTGATGATTTAAAAGAATTTTTTTCGCAATTTCACACCCTCATGACTTTCTCATATTTTTTCAATACCCTGCTGGGAAGTCGTATTAATGGTAGTGTGGGTTTTCCAGGTTTTGAGCTTTTTCGGGCTTTTGAGCTTTTTGGTTCATGGAACTACTAGTTCAATCTGGTTAGGTATTGTTGATTGTCAGTCATTCGTGTGGGTACAAAAGTGCCATGTTATAAATATGACTTGGGTACACCTCGGTTCGGGTTACTCTATTCACATTCCCAACACTTGCTTGAACTTGTAATTTATTTCATATATATTTTTCCAAGGGTGTGTGTTAAGTATTTTTTCCTACGCAGATTTTCTTACATATATCATTATTATCTACAGTTCTAGGAAACGAGTACTGCTCCGGATACACGGATGTTTCTGACAAATGGAACACTGGCTTCTACTGTCCTCGGTCAGGGTCCTCCTTGGCAGTTTACTGCTGCGGGACATCCGTTCTCAAATACTGCTGCACGACCAAGGATTCCGGGACTTTGTTTAGACAGCCGAAGGGGGATTTTGGAGCTGGAGTTGACGAGGATGATGACATAACTTCACTTTACTTATCTGAGTAAGGTGTTTCTAAATTATTACTGTTTTCTTTTTCTTTTAACGTGCCAGGAATAAATGACAAGAGCTGAGTAAGGTTACCCGTCTGCATTACGCATTACAAAAGACTAAAGGACCACTTTCTGCACAATACGCGCTGGAAAGCCTTTCTAAACTCGTCGCTGTAGACAGTATAAATCACAGGGTTCACCCCCGAATTCACATACCCTAGCCAAGTAACAAACTGGAAGTATTTCGGATGAACAGAGCCATCAGGGAGAAGTCCACTTGCCAAATAAGTCAGAGTGAACGGAGTCCAGCAAATCAAAAATGCTCCGATCAAAATCCCCAAAGTCCGGGCAGCTCTCCTCTCCTTCGTAAGGGAGAACTTGATCTTATTCTTCAAAATTGCAGAAATCTGCTCCGATGGCTTTCTCTGCTTTTTGTTCCCAGAAGTACATTTGATCTTGCCGTGCTCATCAGGAATAGTGAGTCTAACCACAACAACTTTATTATCTGTATCATCAGCACTACTCTCATCAATAACATCGTCCAAGCTATTGTTCCCCGTATCCGCTGACGAATGATCCATCTCCATCTCATTTTGACCAAGACACTTGATTTCAGCTCTTTCTCGGAATTTCTTCCTCAACAAAAAGAAGATCCTCAAGTAGAGACCACTCATTACAAAAGCTGGTATGAAAAACGCCCCCGTTGCAGAATGAATGATGTAACCGACTTGACGAGTGAGAACACATTCCCCCGAAGTCTTCCCTGTCCAATCATTCCACCCAAGGACGGGGGGAGAGGCTATCCAAAGGGCGAGGAACCACAAGGCTACACAAATTATCGCCGACATCCTCTTAGTCCTTGACTGGGCATAGGTTAGCCCTTCATTGATACTTCGAAATCGGTCTAATGCGATTGCAGAAATGTGGAGAATGGAAGAGGAACAGAGGGTCACGTCTGAGGTCAACCAGATTCGACACAATGTCATCCCGAATATCCACCCTTGAATCATGTCGATTACGTTGAAGGGGAGGATGAAGAATCCTACGCAGAGGTCGGTTAGGGCTAGTGATAGGATGTAAATGTTTGATGGTGTTCGAAGGTGCCTTTGTGTTAGAATAGAAACCACCACAAGGAGGTTTCCCAGAACAATGAAGATCATTATCAACGATAGGGGAATCACTGTAATACATATCTCCCAACTGGGCCATGGCTCAGGGAGGGTTTTACTCTGGTGGGTACTTGGTTCGGTCATTCTATGTTTTATTATGCTTAAAAGTGTATTTCAAGTACAGTGTAATGTGTTTTTTAAATAAATTAACCAGTGTCACAAAGCCGCAGTTAAGCTTGTCTTTTAGTTCCTGCTCTCTGAGTATGTGGAATTAAACTGGTAGCAATTGTAAGAAAGAACCTCAAGAAACGGAAGCTCTCGCAAAGTGGTTTAACCCTGCTCAAGGAAACTTGAGACAATACATGGAGATTATTTTAACTGATGATTCATTACTTATTGATTAAACAAGGGAATGTATTTTTATTATTAATACATGCAAATACTGACTAGCAATGGCACAAGTTAATTAAAATTAAATTGTTATCTAATCAATTATTAGCTTTACTAAAGCTCAATAAAACCCTACTTGAAATATGGATAGTAAATGTTAGAATAATTTGTCCAAGTCTCAGGATGTCAGATATCAAATTCTTGTCCTAAACTTTATGAATGAATGTTATATTGATATTATTTTATATGTACCCGGACCACTCGTTATAATTTTATACACTATATTAGTAGACACAGTTAAAACAATGGTTAAAATGATGTCATTGCAATGACTAATTATTATTCATGTTCAAATATTTTATTGTTATAGTGCACCCGTGATAGTAGCCATTGCTTGTGGCATGGCAGCCGTACTTCTCCTGGTCATCATTGCCTCCTGCTTTTTCTGCTCTTGTTGCTTGGTCTACAAGAAGCGACTCCATGTGCCTGGTAATTGTGGTTTAAATGACTTTTCTAGATGCGAATTTTATCTGTAACATCATCCTTCCTCTTGTTGTTTACAAATGTCTGTTAAAACGGAAATATTCTGTGGAAAATCTTCCAATGATACAAATGCAAAGTTGATTAAATTGATTGTGTCGGACTGAAAAAAGACACAACCACCCAATTCCTGGTAAAATTTGACACACACCGTTCTCGAAGGGTACAAAGGAAATTTAGAATTTGGCAATAAATCAGTTCAAGCAAAGAGTACAAAGGGATATTATGCAAAAGTTGTTTGGAATGTAAAAGAAACGCTGGGGGGGGGCGACAAGATCTGCAAGTAGGAGGAACAAGCCATCTTTTGAAATCACAAGTAACAAACGGAAAAAAGCATTCCATCATTCCCATTCTCCTAAAATGTTCAAACAAACCAAAAAATGTTTCTCTTTTTGTGCTCAACCATTCAAATCAAACTTGGATTATTTGTATCCGTTAGGACTCTATTGGAGTTACGTGCATAGACTTAGATGAAATGGATCTAGAGATCTATCAAGAGACTCGTAGGATCGTACTAGTAGTTGGAGTACCTATAACTTGTAAAGTTACCACTGACATGTGGCTACTCACCCAGTTTTAGTTAGTAGATCAGTTATTCTTGAGTTCTAAAGGTTCTGACGGACAAAGTTGGAGGAAATTGTTCAGCAGTTTCTAAAGTGGTGCACAAAGTCAATGAATATTGTAAAATTAGACAGCCTCGGGGAAACTTTCTCAGTTTCAAGTTCCACCCTGGTTCGAAAACTAAGGTTTTTTTTTCGTCTACAAATTTCTGAAGGCTTAGACTTCCTCCTGAATCCGGATTATTTACATAGGAAGATTTATAAAAGAACTCCACATGGACGTTAAAATATTATATGGTTTTCCCACCATCGCATAGCATGAGAAGTAAAATAAAAACGGTAACAGTGGGAGGCTCTTGGGTGCTACTTATATGGCCAAATTTTCATAAAAACGTTTTCTGATTTGGCTTCTTGATTTTTTTCCAGTCATTTCTGGCTATCTGCAGCACTCAATAACAATATTGAATAAAAATTAATTTCATGTAATTGCATAAAAATAAAATACTGCCTAATTTAAACTAATAAGTTACAATGGTCCACTCATAAAACTAGAATGCAAAAAAAACCACTCCTACTTATGAAAATCATTGCAAAACTCGAGAAGAAGCTAACATTGAGGGAAATTATAATTTCCATCTCAGCCATTAAATCTCTCCCAAGGGGCTCACTTCCCTAAAAGCTGTAGACAGTAGTGCAGCCTCCGTTGTGCAGGACCAGCCTAGCTATTATGAATATTTATTTTCAAAATGAAAAAGGAGAAGAATAGATTCACATTCACATAGTTGTATTATTCATGAAAAAAGGCTTAGGACACGAGGTTCTTAATGATGAGAAATAAGAGCCGAGGAAAGAAGTTGTACAGTCAGTCATACTTTCTGGAGAAATTCTGAAAACCTGGCTGAATAATACCCGCTATCCTCCAAGATACGATAATAGAAACTGGTTTCATCTACTTTATAGTAAGGCCCTCTGTCCCACAGAATATAACGCAACTGCCAGGATATCGGTTTAAACTTATAAGCTTTTGCGTATATACATAGGGAATACGATTGGACTCGGTTCATAAATCAGAGAGATGAACATTAAAAATTTACGTGAGGAATGTGTATTTTTATACGTGCGTACTATTTCAAACTTTTTGCCAAATTACCTCAGACACCGGTGGTGGAGGGGGCGACGGTCCATATTTCGGGTCTGGTAACCTACCATACATTTTATTTCTTTCTTTCTAGTCTAATTTATATTCTCTGTGTAGTCCGTCCCTGCATAGTTCCATCATTTTTTCTTACATACATAAATACCAATGGATGAAAAAATTAATATTTTATGCATTACAATTTTGCAAAGTTGTTTTCTCAACATGCGATCTGACCTTCGACACTAGAGTTGCCCTTAATAGCTATTGTACTACCTGATTGGTAGAACCCAATAAATATCAATTTAATAGCTTCGTGCCGTACATCAATGATCACCTGGTACAAGTTTCTCCATAAATGTCAGAGATTAGTGAATTCTCCCATGAAAGATCAGTACAATCCACACATGGTCAGTGTTGGTGTGTATTTCAACAACTGCAAGAGGGGAAATTGTTTATATATTTTCATTCAATCATGTAGGAACAAAAGTTAATGTTTTGCAAAGCCGTTTCGATGCAAATTCTAAAATCACCAGCTCCGCTTTTATAATAGACTCGCAGCATCACCAACAACCTTTGGGGGATTGGTACAATTTTTAATTCATCTGGGACAAGCCCAACGCCTGAACCAGTTCCACACTCGACAACGTAAACCTAAATATCAAATATGCAAGCTGAGGACAGTCAAGGCGTTAATAAGTTTTCCTACAGGGAGTAAAAAAAATACTAACGAGGTTATTATTTTCATTTTTAATATTTTGCAAAGGAAATGAGAAAAAGATTCCCATTTCCGGAGTCTTTAGAATGTGAATAAAACCCTGTTGGCAACCAGCCGGCACGTCCTTCCCTTTTTTTTAGGTACAATAAGCTAATCTCATCTCTCCTCGGCTCTTAGTGACTTTATTACGAAAAGCCAGGACCAGTGCCATTCACTAGGATTGAAAGCTTTGGTGTATATCAAAAGACTCAAGAATATGGAGAGGAAATACAGAGGAAATTTAGTTAACTTGGCTCTTACTAGCTGGTTCTCATAACTTGGCCGGGCTCTTTTGGGCTTTCGGTATCTCGAATTTGGCTTCCATGTCCAGAATCTGGGATGACTAGGATCTAGAGCCTAAGAAACGAATGAGGCTCTCAGTTTTCATGGAGAAGTAAAGAGATGTGAATAAAAATGGGGATATAATAAAATAAACCTTTCCATCTCAGGAAATAAAGCTTCTGTGAAAAGTATTATTATAAACCTTTCTTCTTACCAACCCAAGCACCAAGAACGTCTTACCTTATTCTCAATCTTATGAATATGAATGCAGGGACGTTGGATCTGCATCTGGCCATTTCTTTATTAACTAACTACCTTAGTTTGGAAAACTGTAAGCCTTTTAGGGAAATCATTGCTGTCTGCTCGGATTTTTTTTACACTAAGAGACACACGATATGAGATTATTAAATGAGGTTTATGGGAATAGCAATGAGGTAGGGGATTCTTGGATTTTTAATTTACTAGAATATGCACACTTTCTTCTGCCTCTCTAGTTGAATACATTCCATTCCTGTATTTGAAAATAAACTCACTGTTTGCTAACCATCTGGTCGTGAAATCGGAAATATAATAACTTTGGATTTGGTTTGAGGAACTGAATCCTCTAGAGAGGTGTTCAGCATATATTGTTTCAGTTCTCGTAGATCTGTCAATATTCACATTCCCTAGAGGATAGCTATTTCAATATTTGCATTTCTTTATGCCCACAGGAATGTACCGAATGCAAGACTCGTCGACAACAAGTGGTCTTACGAGCTTTCAAACATCCCAATCTCAATCCCAATTACAGCAGCCTAGTACTGAAGCTAACCTAATGAGACCAGGTCCACCTCGCGAAGAATATACATTGACTTCACAAAACATTATTGGAAGTGGTAGTAGCGACTCTTCGTCCAGTCACCTGGAGACAGAGTGGTCAGAACCACACCAAAGTCAGCCAAGCCTCTTTCACATCAATAACAATCGGTCAGGTGGAATCTCATCAAATCACAGCGTCAGTCTACTTCCTCCTCCTGTGAGGTTCGCCTCTAATCAAAATCTGAGCAGTAGTACCACCGCCACCATAGCCAACCCCGGTATACCCCTCGTAGATAGAAGCAACCCGAGGGATATGCTACCACCATATCAGAACTCAAATCAAATCCAGAATTTTGGATCCCCGTATTCCCTGACGTCTACTCTAAGCTCGGGTCAAGGTTCAGGACCTCACCAGAGCTATGTAACATCTACGTTGCCTTCATGTCTGCGAAGAGCTGCTTCCGGTCCTGGTCCTGGAGCTGGGACAGGTTACAATCTACAAAACCCTCCTCTGCAACTCAAGTCAATCTTAAGAAATCCCCGGAACCCTAATGACATAAATAATCCGAACAATTCCTGTGCCACAACTTATAGAAGAGCCACGACGGACTATGACTTCTGTGATGCTCTTCTGCCTCTTCAGAATACCTGCTATGACCCTTACAATTATGACAGCTATAACAATCAACAACCCCAACCTCCTTCTCATGGAACTTATCAGAACTACAATCGACCTTTCACCCCACATGGATCAATAAATAGTGGGAGATATTCAGCTGATACTAATCCTACTTGTATTAATACCGAGTACCAGAATGACTTGAACCGCTTCGGTCAAGATTTAGATCCGGAGTCACTAAGCCGGCTCATTGAGCTGGACCTGGACTCTAAGCTATAAAAGAAAGTTTGCAAATTAACCAAGTAATAAAATAGGAAATAAAGTCCAATCGACTGGTGCTCTTTTACCTGAACTAATTAACTATTGTTGTATTTTCATTGAATCATAAAATTCCGGGCTCAATTCAGTTTTCAGATTTAATCTCAGCTCTCATGTACTTCTTGTACTTTATTTCTCATGCCCCAATCTCCTTCCACTTCCTTGTCATCCTTTCCATCGTCAGCTAAACTTATAGTTCCTTCTTTTCAGAAAAAAAACCGGACGAAAAAAAAAATCTCCAAGGGGAGTTGATTAGATTTCATTTCATTGAATTTCACTCTCCGTTGCGGAGAGTGGACCTTAGAATTTTGGATAGTGGATTGAAGAATAGAAAGGAAGTCTCTCTCTCTCTGTCTGTTGTGGAATCTAGTTGGGAATGGCGTAGGCTTTGCTTTGGCCAGGTCTATTTCAAATGTCCATCTCTGACATCCCTTTTGTCATCTCTTTGTTCATCTCCGTCAGAAGAATACGGGGAACTGATGTTGAATCCAATGAGATGATGTTGGGTGTACTAGTTGAAGATTCAATTTGAGGTTTTTCATTTCATCCACTCTTCCCCTTGTGTCCCAGATGCCTCCATTCTTATGGAAATAGGGCCGTAGTGTTGAATCATTCAAAGCTATGTAATGACAACCTCCAGGGTTGAAGTTGACGATAAGGGATATAGGTCATACATTATGGAATTTTTAGAGACTACGTGTGCCCATTTTAGTAGTTTCACCATTAACGTTTCATAAGACGCGGACTATGCGATGTGATTAGAAAAGGAGCAAGATGGTCTAAGAGTTTGCTTTACATTATATATTATGGGTATATGTACTATACACAGAGATTACAGAGAGGAGAGATTAGATGTCGAAATATCTAAGTGCTTGGTTGGGACGGGCATTAGGAGCATCCGCCCCCAAGGGAAGTTGGACGTTGCTTATTATGAAATGGAAGATCCTTGTAGGCACAAAAGGACTTTCAATTTCAACTTCATCATCCCATTCTCCTCGAAGGGAGAAAGCAGTTTTTTTATTTCCAAATTGTGGCAATAGGGACAGGGGACTCGGAAATTCTGAAGAGTGGAGATTGAATCGACTGAATAATAATCATAAAATGTTGAGAAGATTTGAACTATGCATAGTAGAGGCTTGAACCGCTATACAGATTTAGAAAAAAAGTACACTGACTTTTAAGGTAAATATTTTTCTATTTTTGGGTTCTGTAAATTTACATCTCTCATTTCATGAAATAAATATCTGTACGAATTCTCGAAAAAGAGTTGAAGAAAGGATTCAAACCCAAAATAAATTTCAGGAATGTAAACTAACTTAAATTTAAAATGTATTTCCAATTCCAGTTTATGCGTGTACACCTCGATTTAAAAGATAAAGAAAATCATCTGGAGTTGCCAAACTGATTACAAATTGGCACTAGAACACCAAGCCCCCAAGACCAACTACCACCACCACTAAGTACCAACCACTATAAACTATTCCTCCTTATAGGTAATTTCAGCAACTGCCAACTGCTGAATGTGCTAACAATTCTTTACCTCTTATATATATTTCACTTTGAGGTTGACTTGACAAAATTCCCTCAAGACCTCCTCACAATCAATTCTCGTAATAAACTCAAAGAGTCCAAGACAGCTCGGTCGAACCGCGGACAAGAAACAATCAAGAATCTACCCTCAATTTTCTCGATAATATAATCGACTTCGTATTAGTTTACATACATACTCATATCCTATACCTCTGTATGCCTCTACATATAGTTTCAAACTCTGACCCTAAGCCTTTGGACAATCCCCCACCGACAAGATAAAAAAATCGTGCTTCTCCACGATCGCAAGGAATCCAAAGCGGATGATCAAAGGAAACGATGTTGTAATCAACTTCAAATCAATTCGAATGTCTTAAGGCCCACTTCATGATCATCCCTTTTGTGATTTTCCTCAAAATTAAGAACCAATAAAAATCCTATTTGCCAAGAATCATCCAAGTCCCAAAAGGAAAGCTCAAATCATCTAAATCTCTTTCTACTTTCTTATAGCTACACCCTCTAACTTCACCAGGCCCTCCGGAACCCACGAAATACACCAAACCAAGCCCTCATGCCCTTGGCTCCTTAGTACACTCCTAATTTCCCACAGAGATCCTATGAATTTTTCCCCTCTGCATACAACCTCAAGCCGAGTGTATCTCTCAAACCAATCAGAGGCCTACAGGAACTCGGCCAAATGTGTTGAAGAAAGAAGTGTTCAAAAAGCCAGATCTGTAGACTTACTCCTCGAATCCCCATCCAGATTTCCTTGTCTTCCTCAAATCCCAAAGGCGAATCAAATTAGATGAGGAGATGAAACAGAAGGAGAGAGGATTGAATCAATCAGCCCTGGCATTCATTCCTTTATATCCACTGCTACCTCCTCAGATAAGCATATACAGCATAAGATAACACACAGTTCCATGTTCCTTACCAATTCGAAACACTTGTACAAGTCCTTGGAGACTATTTCATGAACTCCTTAGCAGTGGCTCTCCTCCTATACACATCTATAAACACATACACACGGGACAAGGAGTTAAATTAGATTCGGATTAGTTTTTATAGTCTCTAGCCATAAGGTTATTACTCCGTTTGTACAATCGGAGGGGGCCATGTTCTAAAGTCTTCCAAGATTTCCAGGAAGTGAGTTACTTGAGATTTAAGAAGACTTAAATGAGGGGAATAGTTTTTCGGTGCGGGTGGCTGCAGCAGAACTACGGATAGTATGAAGCCCAAGAAAATACAGTCTTTCTAGGCAGAGTGGGATATGGCAATGGGCATATAATATATAGTCTCGAATATTATCCCTGTGTTTATAAAGGGCCAGATTTTATTGTTCAAGTCACGACATACCCTGGCCGGGTTTTCTCTACAAGATTTTCTATTACCGACATCCGGCTTGTCACGCATCGTCCTGCATTCTAATTAATACACCCCCGTCTCTTATTCGCTCCATGGGTGCACTTCACTTGATAGTCATAGTTAGGCTCTCAGCTACATCCGGACAACCTTTCACCAACTAAACTATGGATGGAAGGTACCTAGTCGGTCTACTCAGTTTTTAGTACAAAAAACAGGACCGGGTTGACATGGAAGCTCTGATCCTAATTGCCTAAGAGGAATCAATTGCAATCACTTAATTATTTATCTTGTTCTATGCTTTCTGAAAGATTTGTAAGAGATATCCTCTTAATGGAGACGTGATAGATTAGATTACAATAGTTTACAATTGTACTGTCAATCCTGAATTTTTTTTGGGGACAACTTGTAGAATCCTAATTGATTTTTTTTTCTTAGCAAAACTGACATTGTACTGCAACTCGAAAGTTTCCGAAAGTTAGCGCTAATGATTCAGATAGAAATGGATAAAATGATTTCAGAGAACCATTAGCTATTTCCATCAAGGGAAATGAAAGTGAGTAAACCCGGCCCTGACCCCTGCCTTCGCAAAAAAATATTTTACTACTAGGGCAGAGCATCAGTATTCAGAGTTCATCTAGTGCTTTCCCTTCCGCTGTACTTGAATCCTAACATCCCAAGGTTTGGGCCGAGTCGGATAGATGCAGTTCTTTCTCCTCAACGAACAACCTACTCAACCTATTGAGCATTCCGGCATCAAGAGAAAGTCATCTCACTCCCTAACTTAGTCAGTAGGGAAAAAATCCTGGATCTCCTTTGAAAGTAATCACAGCCGGTATTGCAACGGGGTATTATGCTTGTACTGCATTGGCTATCATAACACGAAAACCTTTCATCAGCAGCATTACCATCAGCATCATCATCATCACAAATTCACGATCCTACGTAACACATAAAGATTCACCCTCCTCCCCAAGCAGGAGATGTGATGATGTCGACAAATCTGTCCATTTTGTTACACTCTCAACTCTATAGGATCAAAGGGAGAAAGTTTTTCTCTTTGGGGGTACTTGGTCGGATTTGATTAATCGCTTCGGCCTCTGAGAGTATACAAAAGGACTCAGGGAAAGGAGACTGGGGACTGTAAGAAAAGACACAAGGTCAAAGATCAGGAAAGAGAGGATACATTTTTTTGTTGTACAAAAGTTGTGAAACCCAAGTGGATGGTAAATTATCTGGAATGTTCCTTGCTTATATGTATTCTTGAAGCTTGAAGCCACACTGTCCCAAGTGCATTGGACTGGGATGTCGGAGACTGGATGACAGTGCTTGGAACTGTCGTTTTAAGGCGGAATGTTGGAAATGGAGCATATAACCTGGTTTCCAAATAACCACTTTACCTTTAGACGATTCATGATTGTCTCGGCAAATTGAATTCGCTTTAGAACTTTCGAAGCTCCTCCAGGAAAATGTTCTGACTAGGGCCAAGTGGCAAGTTTGGAGCAGTCGATTTCCATGGAGGCATTTGAGAGTTTAAATGACTTAAGGGAGGAAGAACAAGTACAGACATTGATGTTTCTGAAGGTGTTTCGTGGTCAAGTAGCCGTAAGGGCTGTACTGGTATTGATACACAGGATTCATAAATTTTTCCAGACAACGCTTTTCATCTGTACGTTAGGGCTTGGGTTGAAAAAATAAATCCTACAAGAGATGTACGCCCCTGCTCTAAGGTGTCGCAACCCAAGTCGGGTTCAGCGTCTGGTAAATATGCCTTAAATTTCCGAAACGCACTCCATTTAGGTTTACGAGATGGGAACTGTTTTATATTGTAATGTAATGTGGAAAGGGAAACAGAGGGCCTTGAGTTTCACTTTCCGTTTTAAATTAAGGTGAGGCTTCTTTGTAAATTGAAACTTCATTCCTAAGGGACTCACAAGGGTGAGTGGTAGTGAGTGCATTGTATACAGGTCGGGATATTTGAATTACACAGTCAAGGGTTGCATCACAGGGCAGGAGGGAAATAATTTTACTATAGGAACAATGCTACAAGCTTTAATATATAAGGACCTTCAACGGCCTCTCCTCGGCCTGTGTTATGTGAACTACTCGAAACAAAATAAATTGATAGCTTTGTACTTTACACTTAAGCTTGGCGATGGGGCTCTTAATTATTTTTAAAAACACACAGGCTTCACCTCGTTTAAGTTGATTAAAAGAGATAAAGCCTCTATTGTTATTTCTCACCTGAGGGTTACAATGTTTCAATATTAATAGTTCGTTTCCACTTGCTTTCCACGCTTGCTCTTTTATGTTGACAAACAAGGTGAGGAAAGCTATGAAAAATAATGGAAACAAGTTTTTTTTAAATTGAAACAGTACACAGTGTTTTTGGTAGGTAAATTTTGCTGGAAGTTACATTTGTATGCATGCAAGTTATTTCAATTTAAATCGTGGGATTGTGAGCAGTTGAGTTTTATTTATTTTTTCAACAACATTCAGCAAACATGGCTAAGCCGAAAAGAGTTGATTTGATATGGTTCATAAAATCCTTCAGAACGATAGTATTCTTTTTATTTTATTGTTCTAAACGTGCTTACTACATACAACCAATAAATATAGTATTGACCAAACCAGATGAAATAAAAATAAGCATTCTACCTAATAGCAGAAACTGATTCTCCCAACCTCCAAATAACATAACATTTCACAGCCACTGGTTGTCTCCAAATCCTTTACATCACCTGAACTGAAGATGAGCCAAACCAGTTAGGACCAATACGACCTAACGGCCGAAATTCTTTAAATCCCTCCAACCCAACGGTCAAACATTGACAAACTCCAATTGCACTTTACTTTCCTCTAGGCAAGAAAACAAGTTTAGTAGACTCCAAGTCTCTTGTCTAGTAATAGACCAATAAACTCCCAAGTCTTATGTTTCATGTCGTATCATTCAATCGGTTCTTATTTAAAGGATTTTAAGGGATTTTTGTCTACATTCAGTCCATTCAAGAACTTCCAGACTCAAGAGTTATAAAACACGGAGAGAAAACATGAACAAGATGAAAGAAACTGACTGACATACTGACATGCCATGGCACTCCGAGGCATTCCTTTTTTTAAGTTAAACCTTTTCCTTTGTCTTACTCAAGAAGGAGTTGCTCTTCGATTTCAATCCATACTGACCATTTTTTTTTACAAAACACTTTCTCTCACTCTAAAAGTAAATAATCCGCTTAGCAGCCACGCTCTCAACTCTCTCAAGATTCATAAGGTCCAGAAGAGTCTCTAAGAAACTGGAACCTTCTAGAGTTAAGGAAATCTAGTGGACTTATGTGAACTGTAGCTGTCCACCTTGACTTTTGGTGCTTGTTTGTTATTTCTAATGGTCCAAGATTAACTATAGACAATGAGGGCTGGTTTGAAATGTGTTTGAATTTGCTAAGGAATGAAGAATGAAGTGAAAGTTGCTTTAGACTCTGTGCTGCTGGATAAGAGGATTTTCGTTGTTCATGATGGAGGCAGGAAGCACTTTAGACTTTGGAAATCCATTTTAGTACCTTCGGGTTACACAGTTGTTGGGGTTTGCTTATTATAAATGTGTTCAACATGAATTTATGTTTTTTAAGTGGGTTATAAATTTGCATAACAATGTATGGAGGAGAGTCAGAAATCTAAAATGTCATAATTCTCCCTAAAATATGTTTAAACAACAGTTGCTTATAATTTTTTTAAAGAACGGCTGTGTATAATGTCTCTGGGTTGGTTGAAATTTTTTTTAGCAAGTGGCTTACATTCTTTTCAAACTCGTTTACTTATAATTTTATACGGGACCGTTTTAAATACAGTTTTCCTTGAAAATTTCAATAAACTGCAATAATATTCTACGTTTACTCACTATTTAAAAATATTAAAAAAACTTCAAAGATTAAATGATTTGTACCCATCAATTTTGTTTACAAAAAATCGGTACTCGGATCGCAAACACCTCTGAAAAAAATCCCATTCACTCCAATGAACCGAAAATAAAATGATACTGTGATGCCCAACCAAAACCAACCAAGCTGTTTTCCTCTCTTTTCTTATTCGAATTAACCTGGTTGGTGTAACACCAAACCAGGCAGTGCCCGCCAAAGTAAAAGTCACCTAGTTCGTCAGTCCTCTAATATATGCTTCTCATGAACCATGACCCCGGATTTCTGGCAGAGGATATACGTTGGATCAAACACACTGCTTGCCAGGTATTCCATATTACTATGGACCAAAATTGACTTGTAAAGCCTCCAAACCTGCAGGTCTCAAAGCTACAAAAGCTTCGAGGGCGCTGAGAGCCAAAAATTGCAAAGAAAGAAATGGCACTTTGAATCTTTGTACGTCTATTCTGCAGTTCGTTCATATCTTGCAAAACTCCCTCAAAAACTCATGAATCTTGTAAAACCCGAAGAAAAAAAACTTTTCAAAAGACACAAAGTTTATTGAAATTTACAGTTGTAGCCTCCCTGTCTAAAAAAAAGAAGAGACTACATCTCCATGTGACTACATGCGGATGATACGGACTAGGAAAAGCTTCAGACAGACAGACAGGGTAGGGAGTGGGAACAGGAATTTTCATCAATTTTTCATCATGCTTATGTTAAAGTATCAAGTGGATGTGGTTTGAATTCCAAATTTAAAATTCAAAGGAGAACACCGTCTCCCAGTTTTGGGAGTGCGAAAGTTTACAGAATAATACGGGGAGCCACACCCCCACGGACATAGATAAAAAAAATGTATTTACTATTTACCTACTCCACTGAGCACAAGAATATAAATTTATATTTTTCTAAATAAAAAATAGCCGTGTGAGTAAATGTGGATGGGGATCAAGGTAAGACTCAGAAAGACTCTTGACTCTTGACTGTTTATATTACCATCATCGTCTATATGGCATATTCTGTATAAATAAAATAAAGTTAAGTTGAATATTATTTACCCAAGTCATCCAGCGCAGTAGTTCTGAGAGACAGAGTTATGAATCAAGGGATTAAGTACGTTAAAATTCTTCATGTTTAGAAAAGCCTGTAAAAGGGGCAGGATTTTTCAGAAACTTTACTAGTATGAATTTTTAATTTTCCCTAAGAGCAATAAACGGACTAATCCTTTCAAAAAACTTCTTCAACTTGTCCCAACTTTTTTTCCCCTTGGAACAAATCACTCGTAATTCTCATCTTGACATTTAAATTCATCTTGCTAATTCCCCAGAGCTCCTGAGTGGCTGCACTGGCAGCCTTGAAGGAAGGAAGTGCATGGAGAAAAGGTGGTTCGGAATTTCCAAGGAAGCATACGGACATAAAATATTTCTTTGCTAATTAATTGTTCCCCTCGAATCTGGAGCTGACTGAGTCCTTGAAGAGCTGAGATGGAATTTTTTTCTGAATTATTCTCGAGCTCTTTAATGCATGAGTTTTTTGTAACGACTTGGTGGTTGGTGTGGCTTACTTTATTTCCTAGTAGATGTAAACATGTGGAATGTAGTATATTATCCAGTCCTTTCCCCCTTTCCCTCTTTCCTATCTCATTTAGAAAAGGCGTTTGTGGAATTGGACAATTTACCAAGTACAGGGACGAGGATTTAGAAAAATCTTAACTTATCGAGCATGACAAGGTAATGGGAACCGCGGAGCGGATGCGGTTGGTAAGCTCCTTATTTTTTTGAGGGGGGGGGGGGAGTGTTAAGTGGCTATGAAAAATCTGCTTCGGAAAATTTAAATAGATAAGTAAGTAAAGGGGAAAACAGTAGGAGAAAGCAGCTGGACTCAATCCCAACTCTATTAAAATGTCACAGAGACCTGTGAATAATGTTGTTTCAAATATTTTAGCATTCCAATTACTCGTTCAATTATTTATCCGTTTTCACTATTGCCATAAGATTTCTCCGTTTTTTTTTAAAACTTATTTTCACACCATTAAATTTTTTCTATACATTACTAGAAATGTGTATTGCATAGTTCAAATTGACATTTCCATTTAACAATTTCAAAATAGTTCAGTTTCCTTTCTCCAAGATTAGACGTACCACAGTTGACCACACTCAAAACTCTCATAAATATGTCCGGCCACTGCCGGCCGGTATTGGAATATTAGTCTAAAAGCAAATGTCATCAGCCTTCACACAAGAGAGGAATGTAAATATCTTTACTGTCTACAAATAGCCGATATTAAGAATTTGAAGTGAACGTAGTCTTCCCTTCTGCCTGTGATCTATGAGGATATATTATTTGTGTCTTGTGTGAAGACAAAAAAAGTCACCAGAGAGAAGCGGGATATGAAAAAAGGAGTTCTGAGTTGTTCCTCTTTATGCATGTAAATATAAAGTGTCTTCTGGAGTCCAGAGATGTTGCAAAAAGTTCACTGGCAGAATACAAATCGGATACTCTGTCCTACATCCTCACTTTCTTCAAGGAGAAATTGATCCTGTCAAAAATTGACTCCCTTCCTAACGTTCCCAGGCTTGGGGATCGAACTCTTGTTTGCTTATAGTTTTTTCCGAACACACAGTCCGTTTTTCCACAGTCCACACCGTCAGACGCAAGGGGGTTTCTTGAATATTTATAACGCTACCAGAGCAGAGCGGAGCTGAGACAGACAAGTCATAGAATAATTCTAGCCAAAGGTTACTTAAATTAGTACAGACACTCCGATATCCTCATTAAGGAAAAATTATAGATTCCATATAACAAGTTGGTATTAGCATGAAAGTTTGCGAAGATTCCGTCAGCCACAGTTACGCTGTGTAGAAATTTTGAAAATAGAAGCGAGTAGCAAGTAATAAATGCCCATAGCCCCATACGAAAACAATTAGCTGAATTTATAGCTTTATTGTTTATAACCCTCGAGTCCAATTATAAATCACAATTTACGATGATAATTATCATTCTGATGGTGTAAACTTAATCATCTTTATTACACAGACAGGGAGTAAGAGTAGTTTATAGAGTTACAAGATCATAAACCACATCTCTGGGAGATAAAGCCACCTTACCTAAAAACCAGTAGGAGCTAACTAGTTCATAAAACATAGCTTACCATTTTGAGAGTGTCTGGTCGCAACTTCGATTCCTATTTTGAGCTGGGTTCGTTACAATAAGCTTAGCCCCTTTGGACAAGATTCCAAATCGGACGAGCTTTTACGAGTCACAAAATTTCAACAAGGATTACGACTGGATTACTTTTCACGGCTTTTGAATTTCAGCCAACTATACTCCTTATGATAGAACTCATCCCTCGTGAGCTCATCTAATTGGATGTACCCACCAGGGTAGACCAGAGTTAGTGCTAGTTGTGCTAATAAATATTCAGGGAACGATCGGATCTAATGGACCAGGAAACAAGGATGATTACATTTTGGAAGCTAACGTGCTATCCCCTCTCACAATTGTTGTCATCCATCATGTGGGAGCGATTTCATATAGATCTCACAAAGATTACTACGACCCAGAGTGGTCAGACTTGGACTACCTGGCTTAGGCTACTATTTCCAAGTGTCATAATCCTATTAAAGCTCTTATACTTAAAGTCATTTATTCCACCCATACCCATGTCAATTGGTACCATTTAGTATAGCATTAATCAAACATTTCAATATTAAACGCTTAAAACTCCATTTCCCTAAAACTGTCTAAAACCAAAGCTAGTCAATAAAGTGAAAAGCAAATAAAAATTGGCAATCTCCTAGAAACGCCAACTTTGAGACGGTGATCGATTTTCTCCCCTTTTATAAGTCCTGCCGAGAAATCTAAATCTTTTTTTGACTACTCAGACGAGCCCCCAAGAAATATAATAATACACTTCCTTAATGTCTATATCGGATTTCGTCCATCGGATACTTCCCTTCATCGTCAAAAGGTTTAGGTGGACCAATAATATTTTCTTTGGACCTCCAAGCACCAGTATACGGTACTAGGTGGTCTATACGGTACTAGGTGGTCCAGAAGTAATCTGGAAATCTCGCAGAAATGAGAGAGGATAGTGGTGAGGAAGCCCTCCCTGCTTTCTCTCGCCTCAAACCCACTTCCGTCCACTTAAATCCATCTCTCTTCACAATCTCGATTCTTATATATGTCTTGCTTCATTTAACGTAACAACTACTCCCCTTCTATACGACTACATCTGTGTCGAAGACTCCAACTCCATCCTACCTTCCAGAGGAGATGGAGTGTCTCGGAACGATTTTAATTGTTGAGAGCTCTCTCTTATGACCCATGGGGGCCAGATCCAAAGCTCGCCTTGTGGGTATTTCGTATTGAAGAGATTCACATGTCAATTTGCGAGGACTCGTTAAACTTTAATTACAGACGAAAAAAACAACCAAGTAAGCAGTAGTGGAAGTTGGTGATGGAAGGTTTTAGGCATGAGATTACTACGTACTTTATTACATGGGGATAGAGGTGTGACATGATTTATGGTTAGGAGGATACGAGGCTGTCTCTGGATTTAGGCAGGTGACCACGACAGTGAGAGCTGAATTGGGATGACTAGAAGGAGGAAGTATTGCCTATACAAGCCATTCATTCCAAGACAACTTCAACCAGACTGCCAAAATTGTGCAAAATTGAGTAAAGACCAGAATTGACAAAAAGCTTAGCCTTTAGAGATTCAGTGGACTGAAGAATGAATACGAATGGCAGAGGCAGACCTGTCTGTGTCCCCTTTCAGGGAAATTTTATTCTTCAACTTTCTGAAGAATTGGTTACCATTTTACGACGTTGAGTACCACTCACTTCCCCCCAGTGCTCATTTCTTAAACTCTAAACCCTAAAACTCGATAATATTTGATTATATAAATGCTCCATCCTAGCCAAGAGCTAAAGTACATACTGTCTATACTCATTGTGTATATATTGGTGAATGAGTGAGATTTTTCCACATCCAAGTTTATAGTTAGTGTCAGTACTTAGTACTGAGGGAGTTTATGATCGATATTTTCAATCTACTACTCAAGTTGAGGGGGTGCTATGGATTTAAAAAAAAGTTTGATGAGACCGGAGAGCCAGCAGGATCCCAGTCGCAGTCAAAGGTTATACACAATTTTGACAAGTCGATAAACAAATCACCTGAGGGAACCTTTGAAGAATTGCTTGTGTATCAAAATTGAGATTTTTGCCAATAGATTTGGGACAAAGGAAGATAAAAGTCAAGCACTCAGGGGAGCTGATCCGTATCTTCTATTTTTATGAAACTTTTTTTTCCTTACACAAAATCCTAACTTTAGCCTTGGCACAAGCCATATATACATCCATACTTACACCACACAGGGATTTTCTCTGGCTAAAAAAACAGCAGTAAAAAGCCAGGATAAATTCACCGTGTGGTTTAGTACAAGATATACTACAAGCTATTTAGCTTCCTTTCCCCAGCCGGGCATAACATGGCCGACCAGAGATGTCAATTTAAACTTTATGAACCCCAGAGTCTAGACTTTGTAGTCGGTCTGCTTGGACATTTTGGTCAAGTCTATTCATCACACTCTTATCCGTTTGATAGCTTTATACAATGATAGCTGATGCTAGACCAAGGAAGAAAACAAGTTGAGGCTGTCATGTATAATGTAACGCTTGGAGAGTATGCATACATGTGCGGATGAACATTTGGAACTTTAGGTATGCCCCGTGGGGTTAGAGATGTCCGGGCAGTGGTCAATATTTCACATTTCAGTGAGGGCCATTCGCAATAAAAAAGAAATTGGATATTTGTCAGATGAGGACGGGTGAGAAGATATGGATCTCACTTTACAGGATTTACATAAGCCACCGTCCAACCCTCTTCTTCCTGGACAGCTTCTACACAAAATGAATTCCATTGTCTTACTCTTGTGGTATGGCTTGGCCTTATCTCGGAGATTGAGCCACGATGAACAATATGCAAATTTCTGAGCCTTGCTTTCGTGTTTTTTGGTGTCAGAAGGGAAAAATCATTTTACTGGTTGGGCAAACTTATTTTGAATGAATCTGAAAAATTTGGCGATTTCATGCCCGTACTGCCATGAAATTCACCATGAGGAATCTAACAGAGTTTAAAAAAATTCTACCCATGATGTAAAGATACAATATTATACCATATTACCTAAACTAATTTGAAACTATTGGGAATCAATTCACCCTCAACAACTTTCCCCAGAATAGCTGAGCACCAGAACAGCACAAAAAAATGAAAATGCCTTCTTCAGTCAAGCTAGCCCCCCTCCCCCCTAGTTTGTACATATGTCAGACTTGTCTGAAGCCTCTGTAATAAAAGTAGAACAGAGGAGCTGGGATTGAAAACGTCGATATTCGAACTTCAAATACCCGATGAAATGTTCTGAATAGGATTACCCTCCTTGTTCAGTTTTAACCGAGTGGAATGCCCACACACACACTGGTCTGGACATTCGTTTTGTCCTATTCAAAATGGAACCCTCTTTGGCCGAGCATAATATTGAGTATTTGCGTATTCCATACTCACTTTTATTCTGAACATCCTACACAGAGAGAAAGATCACAGAGAAAGCTAACCCATCAATCTAATCTATCCTTTCCATCCAATTTCAAGTATAACTTGTTTATGCAAATTCAACAGACTGAGTGTTGGATTTTCCTCGAGAACAAATGGGATTGAACCTCCTCCCTTCTGGACCATTTCAATGATTGACCACGGTCTACACACTAATACTGCTTCCTCCTACATACTGCATATGTAACCCTTTACTTACATGGCCTTCCTACTCCACTCCTTATCCAAAATCCTATAATTCTATCGACACTGTGGATCCTGTCCAGAGATACAGTCAAGAGTAAAGCCCGTCTTTACCAGGACAAGCAAAACTAACTATATGCACAGTTTATTTTGGTAAGTGATGAGCTATATGTGTCCAGCTTGCTGATAGTGCCGTATCAACTTCACGGTGACGTCTGCCTTCAACCATAGGACACACAACACAAGGATTTCATTCAATTAGATTGATAGCTTTTCCCACTGCTGCCTAGAGATTCAAATTCAGCACTTTTCAAGCACTGAATGGAATCCCGTCCTCCGCCTCTCCAATTGATGCTAACATCATCAAGATGAATTAATAAAATTTGTATTTAGGCTATGACTACAGTCCCAAGTGTTGGGTTGACACTTAAAAAAATTGATTAGCTTTGCTAGGTGTTGTTGTGTTCCGCGTGTGTACTGTACACACACAGGGGAGATTCTACCCGGGTGCTCTCCTATTAAAATATATTTTGGAACGTAGGAGCGTTTTCTGAGGCAAGTGTTAATTTAATCCTCTTTTATAAGATGAAAAAAGTAAAGTAAAGTAACTTTGGAAATTATTAAGTATTCTTGAGGGTTGACGTGGAGAGGAGAGAGCTAATCTGAGAATAACAAAGAGAACTATAAGCTCGACGATTTTCAATTTCATTCACACTCCCCTCAAAAGGCTCAGGGAGATGAGACACGGGACCAATAATATTTCTCGTGCAACACTTTATAATCATACTGGCTTACCATATTCTAAAGGAGGGTCTAGTAAAAACTCTTCCAAACTACTAAAACCTAAAATCATATTCTTCTCCTTGCTAGTTATTATTAGGTGGGCTTTTGTATGGCTTGATGTGCTAAGTCTTTCAAAAAGGATTTATGAGTTGTATGGTTATATCAACTCTTGCCTTGTAGGCTTGGAATATACACACCTTCATGGTTGATCATTCATGTGACTTTCTTCTTCTTGTCAAAAAGTTGTCAATAGTCTTCTCAAGTGCTGCTAAGTCTCACACTCTCAAGTTTTCAGCAAGGATTTAAAACCGAGGGCTTAAGTATATGCTTCATTACAGACTAATGCAGATAATTTTTATAGATTTTTTATTACACTTTTACCGGATGTTCCGGTCGTTTTTCCCATCTCTGCAGGATGCACTGCATAAAACATTATTTCTTATCTGTAATTTATTTTACTAGAGTTGCATTTTCCTGCAGCTTAACTGCAGTATCTGCGGCACTAGCACAACTATAGGTCAGCATTCAGCAAACACGGGGGCAGTTTACTAATCATAGTTCATAAATTCAGATCACGGAGGGAAACCAGTATATCATACATACACCAGGGCATCGTCTTTGTCTTTGAACATACAGAACAGATGAATGAATAGGGAAGAAAAAAACCTTCAGTCTACATAACTGTCAGTTCTTATTATTGAGAACAATGAGAACCTAAGTTTATTCCACCCCTTTCGAGCTGCGAAGCAACCTTGCTACAAGGAACTGCAAGTGCAGAGTTACACCCACTGACAAGACAACAAGATCAAATCAAAAGACTTAACACTTTAACACCCTTCTCTTCTGTCTATTTCTTATTATTAGAGAAGGGAATTACTTTCTAACTTTCTCTCAGTCTAGCTAACTAGCAGTTGATTTCCTATCCATAGTTCTTTTATATACCTTAATTCTTCTCTCAACCTGGGAAAAAACTAATCCTAGTCTTTATATATTCTATGGCATAAAAGCAGAGAAGCTTTTCTATATGATTTCCCAACTTGTATTATAGAGTTTGAAAACTTATTTAAGTTTAGATTAGGATTTAAGACGAATCTTCCGAGTATTCCCTTCTCGTGTATAACTAATAGTGAGGCCGAACCTTAAATGCACTATGCTCCCGACAAATTCCTACAAATTGTATATAATTTCTTCGTACAAATTTCAAGCTAAACAAGCTCCTTCGCCCTAATAATAAGCAAGAGCTAATGGGAACAAAAACTTTCTGTCCAGCAGGGAAATACTACATGGTAGTTCAAACTCAAACCTACAATTACAAACTAAGCTATAAACAACTTACTCAAGCCTACCACTTGTGTTTACATCTACAGATACCCTTACCCACAGTGGTAGAAAGTATTTTTTTTAAACAAGAAAATAACACAAAAGTAGAGTTGCTGGATTTAAACTTTTTCGAGTATAGGTGGAAGATTCGTATAAAGAAATATATTTACGGTTTCTTTCTCCAAATAGAGCCAGCCTTTAAATCCTGATTTTCTAAAAGGTAAAGTATTTCTATACAATATGCAAGTTAAGATTGTAGACGCTTCTAGAAACTACCAACTAGCAAAAGTCAGCGTGGAATGGAAAATCAAGTTACAAAGTTCACCTTGGGTTCCAGGGGTTCCAGTCCCCACATATTGACTATCTAGATTCTCTACACAGTCCACATGCAATGCTGATCCAAAGGCATAACTGGCGGATGAAGAGTGTACATACAGAGGTAATCTCGAAAGTCAATCTCCTTTTCTTGGGATCCAATTTGCACAATAACAACAAGACTCAAGAGTGGAACGTGAATGCTAGGGCTGGATCTGGATGAGGCAATCAAAATAAAATACCCTTCCTTCGTCATACGATGAGTTTGAAGAATTCACCTTGAGCCTATTGGGTTCCAATCAAAGTTCTAAATTTTCCAATAAAAATGAAAAAAAAATCCCACTTTCTTCCAAGCTTCATTTCTGAGTTATGAGGAATTTCGTCGAAATCCTTCTGCTGCCCCCCTCCCGACGTAAAAATCAAGTAATTTGATAATAAAGATACTCAAGATTTCCTACCTGCAAATTCGTAGCTATACTTCAGCATTTTAAATTCCATGTAATTCCAATTATTCCAATCACTGAATCATTCTCTAGAAACTGTGGACTGGGATCTTTATTGTTTGTAGGAAATGTGCTTCTAATATCTAATATAAAATGGAATAATATATAACTTATTGTCCCCCTCAGATTCCAAGGAAATCTTGGAGCAATCAGCGAAAAGGCAAAGGTTTATAACTCATCATCACATCCTTCTCTAGCAACTATTGCAAACTTTCTACACACAGAGCTATGCTAGTCTATAATATTATTCTCTCCACTGTTACTTTCCGGACTATTTATCTCTCCTCTCTCTCACTGATGATGATTACATTCAAAGAATTGTGGAATCGTACAATTCCCTTTCTGAGAAGAGGAATGGTTCCTAAAATTCTGTGGTAATCATCATCATATTTAACCACTTTCATCAGCATTTCTCAATGAGCCGGAGCCAGTGTCACACCACCACCACTGCCATGACACACTTATATTTTATAATATCTATATATGTACATATTATTAGCTCATACAATCCCTCCTCGTCTCAAGTGTCAGGAGGAAGTGGAGTTATAAAGAAATTTAGAAGAGAAAACGATATCTGCTTTCTCCTCGAGGAAGCCCTAATGACTTGTTTCTTTCATCTGTGTTCTTCTGTCCTTCAATCCCCCCCTTCCCCCCTCTGTCTAAGGAAGGACTTTAAGACTCTGGCTTTTTCCCAGTTGAGAAGCCAAGATGACATCTTGAGAAGAGATTACCACGGGATATCACAAGAACTTTGGATATAGACAAGAGACTCTACCCGCCTGGTTTAATATAGGAGGAAAGCCCTGCGACTCCTGACTTTTGTACTCTAACAGAGGATCAGTACCACCTGGGCGCTCGTCGGCATCAAATTTTACAACTCCATCAACATCCCTTGTAGTAAAAAACACTCTCACTGATATACTATTAGGCTGTGGGAGACATGTCTGCATTATTTATTCAACAACTGCTTCTTTACTTTTATGGATCAGTGGAACTTGAAGAACGAACACGTCTATCAGATTATCATCATCATTTTCTGATCCATCTTCCCAAGCTTATCGCTGATGGATTTTTATCATGAAATGAGTCGGTCTACTTACTACAAAATGCATGTTAAACTTCTCAAGTAAGATTGGGAATACAAATGCCATTTGGTTTTACTATAACTTCATACATACATGTACTACAACTACTAATAATAATAATCGCAAATCAATTACTAAAACAATTATTCGGATGTCATTTGGCTTTGATTACCGCGAAGATATCGGAAATCGTTCTTCTGAGTCTGACTTTCTCGAGATATTGCAAATATAATTCATAACTTCACACCGGTTCATCAAATTTTATAAATATCCCAATCCCACTATCACTAAACAAATGTACAAACGGTGCATTTTATCTCACTTCTTCATATCTCGATATACATAAGTAATATTATTTTATAACGGCAATTTATAATACAATTTATGAATTAACAACAAGTTAAAACGTAATGAACATTCTATCAGACTTTTCCTAAACATACCATTCTTCAGTTAGACCACTGATTTTAATTCATGTAGGGCAATCACTACACTCCAACACAATTATGCTGTATGAAGTTTAATGTGGGGTATGCAACAGGTTAGCGAAATATCAGACCTTTTGTGCATCAATGCCGGTTTTAAAGCCTACTTTGTTATTAATAACCTAACTAAAAATCGATTGACTAAAAACCCACTTCAATCAAGAAATATTCGCTGCTGCTGTCAGTTACAAATGTTCATACAATGTTAATTAATGCTATTTCCTTGCAATCCCCTAGTACATGTTGGTCTCAAAATTTAAATCGAAGTTTTTCGTTTCAGTCGACAGTTTTTACTCTGTATACAATGTAAGAATAAATCGGTTAGGGCAATGTTGACTTATCCAAGACATCAGTGATCGGGTTAAGTAAAACATTATTAGTACTGAAAATATAACAATACATTTAAACAACCATATAAAGAATAGGTTTCGCTGTAACTGGATGCATGGTAAATCCTTCAGACGTTACATTGATTGGAAGTTGTGCATCCTTTTGAGTTTTCAGGTATGGAAGAGAAGTTGAATCTACTGACGAACAGAAAAGTGAAGTGAAAACGATTATTTAACTTTACGATAGAGTTCAAGGGAAATGACGTACCTTTATTTACAACTTTACCGTAATATGCAGAACGTGGCAAGCGAGTAAATCGTTCTTCCAAATGCATCAATCTATTCATTTTCAAGTCTACTGCCATTGATCTCCCATAATCAAACATGTAGACCAAAGGGTTCGTTGGGTTTCGTCCAGATTTTCCATCATTTTTTAATTCAACTCTATAAATGACACATTGTATCAGATTATGATTATAAATATTATAATGATTCATCATAATTGCTGTAAAATTCAACAACCGATGCTTTCTGTGTGTCAAAAAACGCTAATTACACAATTTTACTGAAATTGCCACTGGAAAGACTATCTGTAAGTCTGACAAACAAAAATATAAATTCTCACCTACACCATTTTTCCGAGTCTACACACTTTGCAGCGTAGAACCCTACTGGGACCTCTTTGTAGTTTACTACCTTCTCTTTTCCGATTTCTGAATCGTAGTAATCAGTCAGTTGACTTTCGAGTAATTTAAAATCAACGTCTTCGGATCTCATTCGGAAAATGAACTAATAGCAGAAAAAATTAAACTAGTACAATATTCAATTATCTTTGATTAAGATTATTTCCTTACTTACGTCGTATTCCGGAGTCTGATCGCATTCAATTAAAACAATTTGCCAGAGCTGACCTTTCCTAGGTATCCGCAGTGGTCTGACTGCAATATCCTTAGGTAGTATTTTCACCTGACTTAATGCTTCTTCATTTCTTCTGGAGTTTCGTAATTTATAATCCTCGATATTTTTACGAGTTTCCGACATACTTCCTGTTACAGTATCCAGCTTAGGGGTGATTGTTGGAACTAATTTTGTAGTTGGTGTTAGCTTAGTTGGAGAAACGGCAGTTGGCGTAATCGGCTTCGATGTAAATGAAGCATCCACTGTTGCAGTAATTAGGTTAGACACGCGAGGACCATTTATTGTTGTTTTGAATAAATTCTGGATGTTAGACTGAGAGGGACGAGTATTACATGCGTCCACCACATCAGAAGCAGTGACACACCGAGTGTTAGATGGACCAGAACTGTATTCGTAATCGTCGTCTAACTCGTCTTCATTTTCATCTTCCAGCCCAGGCGGCATATATGGAAGCTTAGACTGCGTTAAATTTGGGGACATGGCATATGACCACTTCTTAGGAGCATAACTTGCTACTGGCTTAGATTCCCTGTACCCAGATGAAGAATACGGCTTGCTATGATAACTGTTGGTAGCTTCGAACAGCGGTTTCGGATAGTTTTTGTTAAACTGAGGAAAACGCCTGGTTTGGTATGTGGTAGTACTATTAGATGACCGAAGAAATTCATAGCCGTTCTTTGCGACTGGATTATATGATTGGGGTACGTTTTGAGAAGAATACACTGCCCCGTTCGGATACAAATACTGTGCCTGCGACCAAAACAGCAACGATTTAAATTTAAATATTAACCCAACTAAGCGTGCTGTGTTTGAGTTTCTTACAGGCACAATATACGCCCTATTTCTGGAAATCTCCGTCACAGTACCACGTTTCCTCGATTTGCCCTTTTCCTGCCCGCTAACCAACTCATGAAGGTCCATGTTGGCTTCATCAACCGCATTCATACGAAGCTAAAATAAAATACGCAATTCTAAGCCTCAGACGAAATCTTCATATATATTCCTGTTTCCTTAAATTAATAATGCTAAGCAATAATTTCTAATCAATACATTGTTTTTAGAAATTAGAAATAAAAGATTAAAAAGAAGAATTTTAACTCACGAAAACGTATTTCTTCGTGTATCGAGACATGCGGTCTTCCCCAGGCAAGATTCCAATATCTATGATATCTCGACATTCAAATAGAAAATCCAACAAGCTCTGCATCCCCATGCTTGAGTAGGGGATGCGCTTACCCAACTGTTCATTCAACCCCTCTAATAAAATTACACAGAATTAATGAGTAATATTTTGAATTATTTGTCACTGTACCGGAACTCGAATTCGAAAAAAATAACAGTATTATCAGCATGCATGGAAATGGGATGTAAAAAGTTAATTTCGATAGAAGCAAGATAGCTGAAAGTTTGTTAACTTTACTTAACTTATCTATGGAAAATAACTTTAAATACCTTGGGTTACGACGAACGAAGGCTATTTTGAAACAAGCAACTTTTTTGAAATTTGGAAAAAATGGCAACAACATCGTTACTTTTTATATTTCATTCATAAAATTTGTAAGATTTGAACAAATTTTACTACGTTGGGGGAAAGTGCCGCCAGTGTTTCAGTTTCAAATCAATTATTTCGTGAAAAATAATTCATTTGTCGTTTCGTAACCATTTAAGAGGACGAACGTGGTCAAGATATGATAATTTCAAAAAAGCTTTCGTTTGTCGTAAACTGTAAAAGAAGGCAAAGAGTTGAGAAATCTTGCAATGAAACGCAAAATGCATGATGTATATCAGTGGTCAGCAAAATGGAACATACTTTCGAATCGATAAATTTCAATTCCTAATTGGCTGACTGTGAGGTAATTTCGCAGTTCCATCTTGTACTTCTGAAAACATTCCTCTTGGTTAGCATTCCGAACCAACGGTCGTGGCTCCATTTCGAAAATTCTCCTCCACCAATTCTAGAAAATCCTCCTCTCCTCCACCAATTCTAGATTCCATAAACAACGCAAGATTAGTTTTCAACTTTTCCAAGAATCCATAATAAAATAACCGAATAACCTGTTGCAGAGTTGTGAGAGGGAGAAGAAATTACGAGAAAGAAAGAAGACTGGACCAGCGATGATTGCTGCGAGGGACTCAGTTCAAGAATGCCAATAAAAACACGGAAGATAAGATAGGAAAATGAGATGGCGTCATAGGAGAAATATTTATGCGGAATGCGGAGAATTCAACCAATCCGCTTCGAAAGCAAGGATTGAAATTTCTAGAAGCTTTTTCAAACTTATATATTTTGACCATAGGGGGCACTTACTCCTCTCACCCGTTTCCATTGTTTCACTCTCCCCTTGATGGGGGCTTGCCTTGCCAGTTGGTAGAATTGGTTGGTAGCATCAGTTTTGATTAATAGATAGGGCCTGTCAGGTCCTCACGTAGTCGGTAGGTACCACCCAAGGTAAGCACTTATCAATAATTAATGGAGAAAACGATTTAACAAAAACTGCCGTCAAAAACTGGAAGGAGAAATACGAAGCTTTCGGAACCTCTTTAAAATCAAAGCGGACGCTTGCCCGTATGTTAAAAATCATTAGTATGGATTAGATTTCGTTGAAACGTTAGTTTGTCAAATCTGTAAAGATTTCAGTGGTTGACTGCCAACTGTTTTTGGAGATAGACATTAGGAATATGGAAATCCGGACCATTCATTCGTTCAGGATTAAATCTTGAAATTTCAGGTCGTATTCTTCATATTCCGGTATTTTCTCAGTTCTTAGCAAAAGCCGGTCAATAGGGCATTTGATCAGGTTTTTTTGGTAATTTAGATCAACATTTTGCTCATTTCACGACATATTTAAGAAAAGCGTAATTTCCGATTTTTCAAAGGACCATCAATCATCATCTTATTTATTACATTATATTCCCACACATAGAAGGTTGAACTGATCCAAAGTCATCCTATAAAAAATCCGTTCACAGGTTGATATGTTTTTTCCCGTTTCCAGCATCATTCTTAATTCTCACGTGCATGGATCTAATGGCACAATGGAAACCCATCTGGAGATAAAAAAACTTACGGCTACTTCAAACTTGACTGGATACGTAGACAGTATGGATGGGTAAGGATAGCCCTCGTAGTACATGAAAGGATTTAAAAAACCGAATGAGATGAGACAAGTGGGCACTTTTCATGGACTTTTTGTTCTCTATTTCACTCTACGGTTTTCTTGTTCAAGTTCTTCTTTCACTAAGCCCACTTAGCCCCCCCCCCTCTCCCATGAAAACGCTTCGGCTGTAAAGCAGAAATACGAATGTGTGCATTTAGAATTAAAAAGTAAAGGGAATTTTTATGAGAGGTTCTTGAGAAATACAGGGACAAGAATCCATAGATTTGTGTACACTAAAGAACTGATAAGCCCTTGCCTTGAAACGCTGAATTAAGCACTAATCGACTGGTACGACTAGGTAGATTTTATACGAATATAGATATACAGTCGTACAAGCTTCAAAATCATGAATCTCACGACCAATGCATGACCCTCTTCAGACGTTCTTTGGACTCCACGACTCGAATGAAAAATGTATCATCCCTAAAGCCAAGCTTTGAATTTTGAATCCTTCTCATAGTTCGTACCGTATCATTACAGCTTCTTGTTGGCACTTTGATGAATTTTTGAAAGGTTTCTATTTAGGAGAATCGAGCCATTATTTTTAATTCAATTGTCTCCTGAAACCCGTTGGTGAACTCCCCAATTCAAATGTACCAAAGTTGGAAGCGGAATTGCCCCTTAAGCTTTATTTTCAAACCCCTTCTTGAAAAGTCAACATGAAACATTGAGCTCACAATTTGTGGAATCTAATTTAGAAGCGTAAATAAATACTTCTTATCCTAGCCTTGTTCCCACCTTCCCCACATAATACTACGTACTCGCCTTGAATACGAACAAGGTTCAAAGAAGCAGGGAGAAGCTGTACAAGTTGAAATTTCACTATGAGCCATATTACTACACCGTGACAGAGCCTCCAATAGTCCCTTTCATCATTAAAAAGGGATTTATTTTTTGCGAAAAAAAGAGACTGCCAATAAGCCCATTGTCAATTGTCAGAGGATTTCTCTCTCTTCTTCCTCCACCGAACTTTATTACCCCTTCTTCCTCATCTTTCTCATCGAGTTAAGATCCTATAAGGGTTGCACACACCATCAGAGATCGGTCCTCCATGACATGCTCCACCACTACCAAAGCTACGACCATCAGGTATTACGGGCATTACTCTCACCCTCCCAACTTCTATCCAAGTCTAAAAGGAAAAGAAAGTACGGAGAAAGTCATCCAGGGTTTATATCTTCATTATATTATACCCTTCGACTTCTCTGCTGGAGTATCATCTATAAAGTTAGGCTCCTGAGCCTTACAAACTCAGAGTCACACATACACTCAGCTCTTGGGGTATAAACTGGAGAAAACTACAGGGGGAAATTAGATTTTGGAGAAAAGTCTGACAAAAGCCAAGGAAGCTCTTCCATTCTACAGTTCTCCAGTCCTGGGAAGAACGTGGAACATGAAACGATAGAACAAGAGGGAACATGATGACGAAGATGGTATACAGATAGACTTTAGGTGGAACTCTTGTGATGAAACTAGAGTACTGGGCTAAGTTAACAGAAGTGGAACATGACTTGGACAACTTGGCTATGTACTACTCAGCATCAATATCAGCTCCTCTTTGGCTCCAGCGTCGTTGAGAAGAAGTCCCCTCAGTGTTATAGATTCTCGTTGGACTACACGGAGTAAAAATAAAATCTCTAAAACTCCAATGACGGCGATGATAGAGAGATGTAAAAGAAAGCAAAGTGCCGAGTGGTAAAGCTAGTCCTTGTAGTATACATTGAGATTATATTATATAAGTTGGTCGTGGTGGTGGAAGTGATGAGCAGACGGGGTTTTGATCATCATCATCATCATCATCATCATCCACATTCTTTTCTTGTTTGCATGCCCCCTTAAGGCCCAGGGTATTATATGCTAGCTTTCTCCATAGTGTACATAGCTAGGATAATAATATCTAGGACTCCATCAGTATTGTGATCACATCCTCAGATCCTTGGGCACGTTCAGTTCACTCAAACTCAAATAGCATATCTATCGGGGGGTTGTAGGAAACATAGGGTTTCAAGTTTCTGGATCCCCTAATTTTTCAGTTATTATATTCCACTGTATTTTACATGGGAATAAGGAATTAGTAGTAGTTTCACAATTCCCCATGACGGAGGGATGAGTTATCGAATATTGATGAGGAATGGAGATTTTAAACAAATTTTACAAAGGGTTATAGAAGTCTATATTCCTGCTAACTAACTTGAGAATTTATTTCTTGATATGGATGGTGACGAAAATGCCATTGGGACTGAATACGTTGTGAGGATTTAAATAACGTCTTTTGTGTTTCTTTGATATCTTTAGAAAGTGGGGAAAGTTTCGGTTGATAATGAGGGGAAAGTGTATGGTCATTAGTTTTTGAGAATCTTACTGATCCTGAAAAAAATTGATTTTGTCATCCAGCATTCTGCTAAGAAATTTTCATGAGAATTTGTGCAGTTTTTCATGGTGGATAAAAAAAATTTAAGAAGAAACTAAATTGTAAATTAATGGCCGTTTTTATGAAAATAAGCGTGGTTTACAATTTTGAAGTGTTTTATTGATAAGATGTATAAGAAGGTTTAATAATATCTATTGAACACAAGTACTCCATGAATTTAAATCTTAAAAATCTGTATGTCACTTAATTTGTGGCAAATCTAAGCCCTCATAGAATCCATGTGTAGATAGATGTATGTATCCTGCAATTGGAAAGTTATCTTAGTCTAGAATTTTTTAAACAAATTCATCCGCATCACCAATCACTTCTCTTTACTTTAGGGAACCACATTTCAGTATGGAAATGTTGACTGGAAGTCATGAGGGAAATTTGAGGAGGTAAAAACAACAAACGATATTATCCTACACAAGTGAACATCAAAGAACTCCCAAACTCCATTATGAAACTGTCGAAAACGGTAGAAAAACTGCATCCATAATCCTCCTACACAATTTATCATTATTCTAAATTGTAAATCACACTATAATTTCCTTTATCTTTTGTCCACATTGAAAAACAACTCTGGCACTATATATCATCACCATCAAAGGTGATTATTATGATCCGGG
Organism: Agrenia bidenticulata; assembly: GCA_034694785.1. Classification (NCBI taxonomy): domain Eukaryota; kingdom Metazoa; phylum Arthropoda; class Collembola; order Entomobryomorpha; family Isotomidae; genus Agrenia; species Agrenia bidenticulata. The sequence continues at coordinate 58,663 of JAQFYM010000419.1, forward strand.
CAAAATGACACATCTAAAAGGGTAAAAAGCTTAAGAGTATACGTACATCGTTTCAAATGGCAACTAGGGCAGAGATGCTTCTAAATATATATTTTTTTAAAGAATATCTATGCAACAGACACACAATGCAGTCCATACTGCCACACCCATTCTGCATCCGTTTTTGCAAGCATTAGCATACAATTATGATTATCTTTTAGGACAAAGCTCGTTAGAAATGTGTTCATAATTTATCCCATGCCATTAAATATTTAGACCAACTAGGCTGTCATATCTCTCCATATTCCGAGATAAACTTCCCCTCATCCTCGAATCCCTGCATCAAGTTTAAACTTTGAATACTTGAAGCGGAGAGAGTGGATTTCTTTTAGCATCATAAAATATCATAAAAATTAACCGTCTGGAGTTCACAGTTGCTAAGACCATTAAAAATCAGAAGGCCACTTACACAGACACGTACTAGCTCTGGAGGTTAGCATATCCGAAGCGCTCTGTGTCCTATCATTACGGGTTATGGAAGTTGTGGTAATAAAGACAGAGATGTTTTATTTCATAATTCAAAAGCAAGATCATAAAATCGTCATAAAGAGTTGTTGTTCAGCTGGAGGACGAGGGTGTGATGCAAGGATGATGACACTCCACATCCCATTGAGAGTTCATAAATAAAGGATTTTATTGTCAAGAAAGTGGAGACAGGGAGAAAGTGGTTGACATTCGGGTGAAAGGAGAGGCGGCCAAGGGAAATGAGACGAGGAAGGCATGTCATGACCCATTCCTATCTCCAGACCTATTATATTCATCTTATCATACATCTTACATGTTGCAGCTCTTATTAATTATTACCTTATCCAATCCTTCACACTATCATTTACATATTCGTCCTTTTAGAATCTGATAGATATTGGAATTTCAAACCCTTTACTTAATCAATGAAATGTAACTTCATTGTGCATTGAGAGTTGTTTCAAGCATTCTTAAAACACAAAAAATTGTAATGAGTAAAAATCGTTGAACCCATTTCAAAGATTTCAAATGTTACAAACATATTTTTTAATGTGTTTTAAAATTCCTGACTAAACTTACCCATCCATAAGCTTCAGACGATGATGGCAATCACACCTGTTCACTTTCATGTAACAACACCATTCTAATTTGGCCAGTAACACCTTTTGAATTCCCACTTTGTTAAAAGTATAAAAATAAAAGCAAGCTCATACCTCCCCCATACCTCCGGATACGAAAACCTGGGACTATGGACCTTTCCAAATGTCTGCAGTACTAGTAGTTCCATTTCCATGTCTGAATTCGGTGAACTCTGAATCTGTCCCTGGAACAGACAAAAGGGTCCAAGTCCTGTGAGTCTTCTTGAGTTTTGAGGAAGAAGACGTTTTCTCCTCACTTGTTCCTTTCATTTCATCTCAACGCATTTAATTTCATTCCCTCGAACCCACCAACCTTTTCTTTATATGAATCAACCCAATGAAGGATGAATATGCATTATAATAATAATATGAACAAACTACAGCACTGAATACCCTCCACAACTATCCCCCTTGAAGCCCTAAGAGATATACAGAGTCCTGGGAGTGAATACAGAGAGACAAGGGAAGAATAAGACTTCATGCTATGATATTCATTTCATCTCATTCACCGAATATTCGGAAATACATTCCCTCTCCGTTTCCTTCTTGGGTAAGCAGTTAGCAAAGGCCTGAGGGTGCAATGTGCATAAAATAGTAGGTGCTGTGTGGAAGTACGACGGTTTGCCAAGTGGATTGGATTTCCCTTCCTTTTCCTTAGACTTTAGATGGAATGGAAAGAAAGGAACCTGAAAAGACACCCTACTTTTACCGGATGGCAAAATTTATTTATATTTCTAAACACCCTTGTGAGACATTTAGGCAGGTTAAAATTCCTTATTGCATTTCATTCAATTAAACTGTGCAAGGAAATAGGTGTAAATTATCTTTAGACCTTTTCCCACAACATAACCACTCAAATACATTTGGTAATGTATGAAACTACACTCTTGAATACTTATCAACTTATCAACTTGAGTCTTTTGAGGTTGAGGTTTTGACAATTTAGGAAATTGAGGTAAAGCCACACAGAAACTTCAGTTCCGAAAGTGTCACACATCTCTTTAGAACTTGATGCTATGTCTACGACGGTTTCTTTCAAAGGACTTTGAAAAGTGGAGGTGCTAGTGCTTAGTGGGGGACTTTATGGAACCTTTAGTTTTGTAAGTTGATTAGATTATTTCGGTTTCATACATTCAGTTTATAAAATTATTTTACAGTTTGATCCTCTAAGTAATAGTTCGTTCGGCATAACCTAACCAATAATTAAGTTGGTGACGATGTGGCGAAAAGTTATTACAGCACACCCATATACAGTATTCCCAGGGTGCACGGGCTGTGGGATGAGCTTATGAACCCGGTGGGCATTTAAAACATTTAAAACTTTCTATCCCCCAGAAGATCCAATCTGGGACAGAATATTATAAGTATGCAAATTTGTTGGGAAAACTATTGATGGAAATTACCATCATGTTCATCATCATCATCATCCTCGGAGCCCTTCTCTACGCTTACAGACTCGTTAAGCAGGAATTTCATGGAATTCCTCTAGCCCAAAGATAATGAGTTCGGGAGATTTACAGTTCCAGACTTTGTAAGAATAATCGTGTAGTTGATAAATGATATGGAATTATAATTATAAGACTATCTGAGATACATATCTATAATATAAACTGGTATGCTCTAATAATTTATTGCTGAGATACGAGCCATGTTTGTTCTTATATATTTCAAATTTCAACTACAGTTTGAAAATCTCTTTCAAAATCCCACCTTCCTTAATGGGAAATAGAACAAAAGGGAAAGTGACACCTCCTTCTACCTTGGAGTGGGGAATTTTCTTTCAGAAATTTATGATGGGAACCCAAGCCCTTTTACAAATACATTCTCACCATTTAATCGCTCAGGTTTTGGATTCAGTGCTTCACAAACTGGATAAGTTGGCCAGTTTATGATGATGAATCGAGGAGAGTTTCCACCCAGTCTTTTGTGAGAAGAATCCTTCCTTGTTATAGATCCAACATCAAATACAAATCTTCTTGATCTCATTTCATTCGGGTGTGTGCAGTTCTGCTAATTGTTAGTTCAGCAAGACCTTGAGTCACTTCAATAACTTACCTTACATGTTCAAGACTAGGAATGAGATTGAGATTACCACTCGGATTACTGTACCCTTTTCACCTTGAACATTTTATCTTGAAATACGAAGATATTTATATTTGCAGATACAGATAAAGACTTTATATAGACTTTAGATTAAAATGTTGATTCTATGGAAGGGGGCCGGGGGGCTGTTCCAATATATATTATTTAGCCAGAGCTCCAAAGAATGCTCCCTCATGTCCTGGTGGGTGGAGGAATTTCATTATTAAATCCTGTTTCTTCACCCATGTGATCTGTGTGTACTTGATGCGTATAAATAATATGAAGATCTGTACATTTCCTAAGTATATAGTCAGAAATATCCCATACTGAGGCGAATAGAAGGGAATGATATGATGGATTTGACATGACATGGAAGTTTAATAGGTGGATAGTTAGGGTTTTCTGAGGAATTTTGATGAAATGATGAAAACAAGAGAGAGATGAGATGGAATTCATGGTATATGAAACGTGTCAATATCCTCTCCAGTCTTGTAGTTACCCAAGTAATAAACGGGATGATCGTTAAGATGAAGAATGTGGAAGGAATTCGAGTGGTTCGTTGACAGGATGTTGGTAATAAATATTTTTATAATCCACTTTTCCACATCTCTCATAATCTCATGTCTCCAAATAGTTAAATACAATATACTTTTTGAGGGATAAATATTTTTTTCAATCATTTTTACAGCAAAAATACGACCTCCTCGTACCATCATGAGAATACGGTGTAGGTGCTAGGTAAAAGTAGATTTATAATTCATAGAAACCTTATCATTTTAGTTACTTGCAACGGGCTCAAAGTTTTCATCAGGGTTCTTGATGGTGGGAACGGATTCCAAGGACCTGGTACCACCAGTTGGGGAATTGGTAAATGCATCCTTGCGAAAATTACAAATTTTCTCGACCTCTTCCTTTTCTTGAGTTATACAAAGGATGCCATCAGCATCTCTAGTACTATCGTCTATGGGCTGGAACTCCGTCTCGTCCACACACAGAGATGCAGGTGGTTCTTCGTCACAAGGGTCTGGAACTGGAACCACCTCTGTTAGCAAGAGATCATATTTCCATTAAAAAAACTTCACTCGTATCCCTTCTCTGCAACTTTAATAGAAATTCCTTTTTAAAAACATTTCAAAAACTTACCGGATTTTACAGTCTCAACTACACCGTCGGGTTTACTTTCAATCGTAATGGTAACATCCGGGTCTTCCGGCTCGGCTGAGTCCCGTCCTCGTCCTAGTGATCCTTTCCCATCCTCAACACTCAAAGGCACAGTCGTTAGACTTCCATCAGAATTTGGATTCCCATTTGCATCTCGAAACGCCGACCTCGTTACCTCAAAAGCTGAATCAGCAGTGGGGCCAGGATTTCTATTATTATTGCCACTTCCTCGGACCGTATTGATGTTATTCATATTAGTGGAGTCAGTGGCAGTGGCACTTTCACCGGAATTCCTTATCACACCATTACCATTACCACCACCACCACTGCCAACCCTCCTGTTTTGATTCAATACTGCGGAGAATAGGGAGTTGATTTCATTCAGCCTATTAACATCATTATTATTGAATGAGGCTGGTCGACTTCTCATTACAGCCGCAGTAGCACTATTCACACTTGCCCGATAAGCATTGATAAGACTCTGTACTGTAGCAAGCCTTTCCTGCTGCTCCTGATTCAACTGATTCCCTGGGGTCCTTGGTCTCGCTGTCGTAGTATTGTTACTGTAAGGCGGAGGTTGGCTTTGATAACCATTCTGTTGCTGTTGTAATTGTCGAGGTCGGCTATTCTGATTAAATCCATTGGGCTGGACCTGGCCATTCGTTCCAGCTCCATGAGGGAAGTAAAAAGGTTGCAGGAAGGAATTGTTCGAATGTGGTAAAGCAGTGTGTACCTGGGGGCGATATAAGTATCCCTGATTTCTTGGCAAGATATTATACCCGTTGGGGTTGAGTGGCCTTTGATGTTGATGCTGCTGGGGTAATTGGGATTGTATGTTTGGTAAGGTAAGGGTGGAATTCGACGAGTATGTGGATACCGATGACTGTGCTGATAAGGGTCTCTGGTAGTTCGGGTGGTATTGGGCTTGGTAGAGACTTGAGAGACTGGAAAAGTGAACATTGCTGTTGCTGTTTGAGTTGGTAAGGGTGTTATTATTATTTGTGAAAGTATGGGGAGTGAGGTTATTATAGTAGAACGCTGGGATATTGTTATTGTTGTTACTGGTGTTGGTACCGTTATTGTTTGTGTTAGTCATGATTGCGGAGGATGGATATGGTGATAATGACGACAACTGTGGAGTTGATTGTTGTGAGAATGGATATGGAATATATGATGAGGTTGGAAGTTGACTTGTCCAGTCCGTGTCCAAAGGGGTGGTCACTACACTACTGTTATGGTTCGAGTATATGTTAGCGAGTGCACTGGCTGTTGAAGATGACCCTTGTATTCTGTATAGCCCTGGGGGGTACAATTTCATTGAAATATTTAGTAGGAAAAATCAAGGGGGATTTCCAAGGGGAAAACACTTACCTGCGGATGCTTCATCTCTTCTTTTCTTGTATACAAAGCAACAGGAGCAGAAAAAGCAGACTGCAGTAATAAGGAGAAATACGACGGCTAGGACTCCACAGAAGATAGCAAAGAATACCGGGATTCTGAAAGTACATGAAAATTTTGGCATTACTAGATTTTATTTTAATAGATACACACGTCCCTACTTTCAAGAGAAGTCAATACAGGAGATTTGTATTCTCAAACAGAAAATTAAATCAACAAAACCTCAGAATTTCCTTTAAAACTACTTAAAATAAAACCCTACAGCCCTTCTCCCAAGTTTACTTCAAACTTCATCCTCTCAACTAAACCGAATCCAATTTACTCCTCAGTCTTCACCAAATAGGTCACTTCCTACTTTGACTTACAAAACTCGGGAATGAAAAAAGTAAGTCGGTGGTGAAGGTAAAAAGGAAAGCTATTAACTAACAGATTACCTCCGTGTTCTTTATTCTCTGCCGATGTTAACGAATTATGTAAACACCCAGAGAGAGAGAGCGACACACTCGCATACACACTCACACAAGGAATTATAAGCCTGGTGGGCTATAAATCCCAAGGTTTTTAATTAAACTCAATAAAGGGACCCCGTGAGGAAACCTGTACCGTACAATACTCGACAACACATCAGAACCACTCTTGCCATTTGAATACGAAAAATCGTCTCTCTGCCTAAACCTAACTAGCCAGTTGAAAGGGTGAGTTGCCTGTAGACGAATCTTAGAAAAAGGAAGTGGGTGGATTCGCACATAAGATCCGTTGGACGTAGAACTGCTGAGCTCGCTTTTATTGTTTTACATTTAGTTAAGCTTCGTCCAACGTTCTGTTTCATCATGAAAGGCTCATTTGTCTTATGGAATGTGAGCTTGTAACTTTGTAAGGATAATAAAGCCTACGGAGCACTATTCCAATCCCCTCCCATCTACCAAGACTCTGTAATATAATAGGGCCCTAGACCCATAGTTTCTAGATCCAGACTACTAATGCCACGTACGTTATCTCCTCCTAGTGAGAATTAATTAATTAGCAAATTGGGCTAATGAGATTGAAGTGATTAGTTTCGCTTAACTATCACATTCTCACAATTTCACATACCGAACGGTGTAAGGTAGCATGGCCGTCTCATCTTCGTCCTCATCTTCCAGGGAGGGCCGGGTCGTACAGCAGTATTTCAAGTATGGTGTTCCGCAGCAAAAAACGGCGGATGTGGAACCTGTCTGAGGACAGTAGAATCCGGTGTTCCACTTCCTAAAGACATCCGTGTACCCGGAACAGTACTCACTTCCTAGGACTGAACAAAATAAAAGTTTTTACCCTCTGTCAACCTTCCACCGTTTCCAATCCAGGAATTCATATTTCATATTTCTATTTATACAATTCTACAATCATCCATTTCTCACCGATTCCCTCACGTTTTAAAACACGTTGCAATTCTATCCCTCCATTTCCCCATAAATAAAAAAACAGACGAGGAAGAATAATAAAACTTAAAGGATTCCCCATCACCTAAGATCACCAGGGGAAAGTCAACTTTCTCCTGTCTCACTTTACCCCAACATGTCATAAATTCCTCTTCCAACTGTTATCAACTCTAGTAACGAACATGAGACAGGCCAGGAAACTCTTGGAAATACTGCAGAACAAGCCAAGCTTTCAAGAAATAACAAGATGCAAGTAATACAAATGATTCAGCTAGAGTAATTCAATCCCAAAATCCCCTCTCTGACACCATTAGCAAAGCAATGCAGTACGAGCTCCAAGGACAGTATATGACTAGACACGAAAAGACAAGCTACAAACTACACACCTCACTTATGAAATAAATCCAAGGAAATCATACTAAATCCTATGTGGATTATTTATTCACTCACGCATCCCAAATTCCCACCTGCCTTTAATCTCCTCGACTCTTAGGAATGCTACACTAGCAAATCACTTCCTGCCATCCGTCCTCCCAGCTCCATTTCCACTTCAAATCCCTAACATGTTTATTCCTCTACTCTCTAATGTCCTAATGATTAGGAAGAGCTTGTAATTCTTCTTAAACCGAGAGTTAATCCACCCTGTACATGGATATATGAACATCTATCTTTGTACAAAAAATGATTAAGCGTGCTCATCTTGAGTGCTGGAATTCCATTGTCTCCCATTGCCACAGCCCCAGCCACAGAAGGGGAAAGACTTGAAGGCACTTCCCAAGAATTCAGAGAATGAGGAACGACATCAATAAAAACTATTAGAAACACATGTATGAATTTCATGTCCCCGTTTACAAGCCCGACTACATCTTCCTTTACTAAGTTACTATCACTCTGCTCAGTGTTCAGTTCTCTGCTCCTTGTCCATGCTGCCAAGCCAACATAATTGTGGAGACTAGCCCCTAGGACCTTATGTCTGCAGATCCATTCTCATTCCGCAATATAGAGAGAAGATGAAGCAATAAAGAACAGCTTGTTGCTTCTGTCTCATGGGAGAATTGTTAGGTAGGAAAGGTTGTATGTGTGTGTATGTGTGTGTGCTGTATATAATGCATTATGTAATATCATCGTCATCACTACCACCACCATCTCCACACTTTCAGTCGCTGCGAGGGAGAGAGACGCTTAAAAACAGATGAATTTCCCTCATCCCCTTGCCAAGCTCATTTCACATCAATCAATTTGATAGCCTCAAGTGACTCTCGTGCTGAATAAAGTTAACCTGTCTCTTTCCATCGCAGTGACTGCCGGAACCTGGGATGGAGTTAATTAGCCTTGTAGTCTCTACTAATCCTCTGTATATGTAGGCAGTTAGTTCTGTATTAGAGATTGGAATCCGGAATGTGAGGCCAGAACACGAGGTCCTTGCAGTTCGACACTTCAACTTCAAAGGGCATAGTTCTTAGGCCTTAGTTCTTTCTACATGCTCTAAAGCTGTTAGCTCGGAAAAAATTTGAACAGCAACAGCTAGGGTTTTAACTGATATTCAGGGGATTGATAGATTGACTTAATGAGGTGTTTGGGAAGGCTTGAAATTTATGTGGAGGATTAGATTAGATTGAACAGGGAGATTTTGTAGTTTATTGGTTAACCATAATACAATGATAGGCTTGATTCTAGGTGGTGCGGTTATTTAGGAATGTAAGGAAACAGTAAATTCTCGTAAAGTGGTTGTGGTTTTATGAAATTGAATTTTTTTATACATACTTTACTGGTATTTGTTATCAAAAAAAGCAAAGTCAAATTTTTCGTCAGAAATGTGAAGAACCCTCGTTGTTCGGGAACAGTTCTTAGAACATCCAAAAGGCATTATGAACCGTCAATTATATTTGCGGACTAATCCCCAGCTAATGGAAGTTGATGGGAGCTAATCCCCCCTTGTCACATGAGTGATCACATTTGCCCGTCACTCTCCCTTACGAGCACTTCCAATGAGTAAGAAAGATTGTCCCTAAATTGGATAATGCCTTTCTCCCTAACTATTCCTGTCAAAATCCTCCTTCTTCAGTCAAATGTAATTGTCAACCTGGTATGTATGACAGTTGTTTTTCAAACGAAAATGGATTTCTAAATCCTCTTACAAAAACTCATAAACCTACTTTGACTTTTCACTTTAGTATTAAAAGCCGGTCTGAATTAAAATCTATTTGCACATCGTGAGATATTTTATTTTTGTAAATCAACCTGTTTGGCATCTGAGAATGAGACTGGTTGTTAGCTTAACTTAGCAAAGCTGACAATGAGTCGACTTGACTTTTGGCATTAGCCATGATGATAGAGTAGTAAATAGGTAAGTCAGTATGGATTTTCCAAACTCAATCATTCCCATTTATCTTGGCTTGTGCTCAATTCTTAAATCTATCGCAGTTCCCTCGTCTCGTACGGATGGATATATATGGATAGTGGATACTACTTATTTTCCGCCCTACTTAAGCAAATATAATGGACCTTCTACTCATGGGATGATTGATAGCTTGCAGTTTCCAGATCCGACTAAGCAACTCAAGCTCATAATAAGAAACTCTCTGAGATTTCAAAAATAAGCTACACACCCTCCTTTCAACTCCTACATTTAAATGTCACACTTATTTTACGGTTACATGTCATTTCAAAGTTATGAATGCTTCAAAACTGCAGTCTACTAAAACCATTTTCAAGTCTGACCCTAACTATTCCGTCTAGCATAGGCAATCCCCAGCAAAGCTCTTTATATTTTGTGTAGAGCGTATTACCACAAACTATATCGCATGGACTTAAACGATGATCACCCAAGTGTACACGAATACATGAACAAACTGTATAAAATATAAGCTCCAACTACCTGCATAAACAATTTTGTACTAGATTAAAGGCTCTTACTTTCATGGTCATCTTGTACCAAGCCGGGATACGGCATTGTTGATTTTCTTCTCCAGGAAGTTTTGGAAACCAATATTCACTAAGATCACAATTCAAAATCCAGTCACTTTTCACCCAAGTTCATGCCAAACTGCAATGAACTCCGTGGTTAGTTCACATTCTTCCTGATGAACTTGAAATAAAGTTGAGGGAAGCCTCCTCACAAGTCTTTTACATTTCCGACCAAGATCTCAAGTAGCTTGTAGTACCTTTGTAACTTTCAAGTACTTTCTCCTTGGCATTAACCTGTCCTCAGAGAAACTCAAAGGAATACGTGATTCCTTTTGTAGCTTTTCTAGCTCTGTCCCATCCAGTCTGAGAGAAGCACCCCGATGCGATCCCCCATCGGATGCATACTGGACAGATCATGAGAAAATCCGGGTTCTTTATGGAAGGAAAGGACCTGGTGATCTCCCCGAGTTCGGTCTCATGTTTTACTGTTTTTGTGGCTATGCTTCTTCACCCGTTTACCCATCCAGTCGACGGTGCTCTGAGTGCATTACTTTCATCTTCAATGCCCCGTCTTCAGTGTTGTGTCTACAGTCTCTCTCCGTAGCCCTACACGCTTTCGGTCTCTCACAACTTTATCCACACAGAGGGGCATTGGAGAAAGGGAAAACATGCGCTGACTCCCAAGACTCGCTAACTTTCCTCGCCTCTTGTATAATATATAACTTAGCATCATCTCCGTGAAAGTACTCAAGGTGTTTTCTAATTCTAGTATCTACTACCACCTAAAATATAGGACATACGATCCCAAAAAAACATTCTAGATCACCACCACACAGCCACACACACACACTCACATATAAACACACACAGCATACGAGCAACAAAAGCTATATGTAATATGTAATATCGACGGATCCATTGGGCTCGGAGGATAGAAAATAACCTTAGATGGATGGCTTCCCATTCCAAATCCACGCTCTGGGCTTACTTACATGAGTCTCTAGAGATATTTTCGGTGTGCTCGTGCTGATCGTCCCAATGAAGATTTAAGATACCCGAACAACAACAAAACTATCTGGACAACTATTGGATTGGGAATCTCAGCCCTTGCTCTATATACATTATGACTATGTAGGATAAAAGAAATATGAAAGTGCACACACATCACATATCGTGGAGAAAATATAGTCATAGCACCTAGGCTATAAAAATCAAGGTAAGTAAGTGAAAGCCGGAGGACTGGAGGTGATACTTTTTTTTCTTTTTTTTTTACTTTGATCATCATTTCATATCACTTAAAGCTGGATCCAGAGTACACTTTTTCGAATGCATGAAATGAAATTACAACACAATGAAGCATCCATAGTCGTTTC